>VZUI01031897.1:0-30835 GCA_013401135.1 Cettia cetti
GGACAAGAGCTACCAGACCTTCTCTTCAGGATCACTACTTCGACAAGACCATCTCATCTGGACTGCTACTACCACCCTAACAGGGTGTCAGGTTGTATTCTGACTGTCAGTATTTTCTACTATTGAATTTATTTTATTTTACTTTATTTTACTTATTTTCTTCTTTCTCTTATTAAATTGTGCTTCTGACTTGGAGTCTCTCACCGGTTTTGCTTTCAAACCAATACAATATGGTTGGCATTTAATGGTCCATAGACTACCTGGAGGCTGGTAAAGCAGCGATCTGTCTGTTTGAGATATTTTATTCACACCTGGAGGAGGTGACTAGAATATGCCCTTGTCAAGTTTGCCAAAATCAGCAATATTTTAACCAGCAAATAATCTCACCTACAAGTAGAAAAGCCATAGTTTGCACTTCTTCAATAAAAATACTAAGCATTTTCATAACTAATTGATGAACAATGTCTCTCTGAACATAATGGATAAAATTGTTCATAACTTTGTGGTTTCAAGCAACTCATACTCATCAGTTTGTCTCTCATAATTTTTGGCTCTCAGTATGAACAGGTTCAATAAACACATTAATTCTGGTTTATGCTGCTACTTCTACCATTTAAATTTCAAGAAACAAAGTTAGTCTTTGAGCTGCAAACTTCTAAACTGAAATGCGCTTCAAATTTTATGTCTTTAATTTCCAGTCACCAGTTGCTAAAATAAGTTATTATGTATTTCCTTGGTTTGGCTACTAAACCTGTTTTTCTAGAGCTCTACTCCAAACATAATGGATTTTGTTATTGAAAAGTAACCTTTTAACTTTCTGAAAGACTTAAAGACTTTCATGTTCATAGAAGACATTAGGTTTCATGAAACAAGTTATCTATTATTTGAGCTGTGATCTCAGAAAAGGTGAATCTGTGTTCAGATGGGTGCTAAAAGCATGGTCTTTCATTTAGCTCCACTGACAAATCTGCAAGTTTTATTGGTTCTTTGATCTGAAAGGCAAGAATAGCAGAGCTAAGGGTCTTTGGGTTCCTCCTCCTCCTCTGCTAGACTATCTCTTTCCAAAATCTGTAGAAATTTGTCCTAGGTTTGCTCATAGGAGAGCAAAGCCTAGAGCAGTATGGACAAGACTAAAATGTTATTCTATGCACCATCTTCCCAAGAGCTCAGCTTCAATTAGGCTGTGAATTATATTGAACATTAAAGGTACGATGAGTGCTTTAGTTCTAACAAAAAGTCTGTGGAATGTACAGGTGTGAAGCAGAATGCATTTTTCTGACCACACGGTGATGGATAGGATAAACTGAATTTCCTTTTTTTTTTTTTTTTTTCCTGGTAGACTCATTCTTTTAAAAGTGCACTAGAAGTGTTTTGATAAAAGTCTTTTGATCACACTGAAAGACAGTATAGCCTAAGAATTAGAAGTCTCTAACACTGTGGTAAGTGTTGAGCTTATTGACCCCCTTAAAAGCATGAATGTAGGCAGTGATGACAAGATAATTTTCGCAAGCAGGAAATGCACTGGCCAAGTATTAGATATAGAAGGAACTGGGAGGGGATGTTTCCATTCACACTATTGATTAACTTGATTTAATTAGCAAAATTATCTTTTAGTCCCAGTTGAAGAACCCATGCCTTCCCAACAACACTTCTCTCATCAAAGGACTAAAAAGCAGGGCAAGAATATGAGAAAATACTGAAAAATACTGAGAGGCTCCTTTAGGACAAGGGTCTCACACTGAAGATTATATTCTGTAAAAGCAAATGTGAAAAATGGTATAAGGAGGAAGCCAGAGGAATGTAGCAAAACAGAAGGAAGAAAAGCTTCAGAGAGGAAAAGGTAATTTTTCTGCAGGCTTGTTTTGTCTCGTTTCAATCCAGCATGTGTTCAATGCATTATTCTCTTTTAGAAAAAGAGAAAGTTGTCTATTTCAAGTTACCTGTTTCATTTTGTTCTGGACTCAAAAAGATGCCGCCTTACATTTTCCCTCAGATTTCTTTCCTTTGGTCAGGAGTCACTTGGGAGCTGTGAGAATGGTACTCTAAAGTTCAGTAGTTACCTGCTGAGCAGAGCAACTCTACTGTAGCATTCAGAGTTACTGGGTTTTTTATTCCTCATACTCAGACACTTCCATCAGTCTCTGATGTTACTAGGTATTCTTTCTGAAATATTCATTTCTCAGACCAGAGGTGTTTGAGTGGTTGTACTTGGAAAAAATAGAATTACAATCCGCTCAGCCTCTTGTGCTCTATTTTTTTTCCTGCAAGCATTTTGTTGCAGTAACTATTCAATTTTAGGGTACAGGCTTTACTTCATTGTTGTGAAAGTGTACATTTCAGATGTAAGAATAATTCCAGTTTTTCTCTCTATTTTATGTGGATAGAGAAAGGATAAGGAACACCAGTCTGTTGATTCTCAGTCATTCCGCCAACCTGCCTGATTTTTACTTTTTCTTTCTATTGAGAGGAGTGGGAGAGGTGTAGCCAAAGTAGCTCACCTCCTGCTGTAAGCCAGTGCTTCTTTCACAACTTTCTCTTGCTATCATCCTCTGAAAGCAAATTATGAAAAAGAACTCTACATTAATATTCATCTCAGTGTATGTTTCAGAATTTATAACTTTAAGTTCTCGGGCTGAATTATAAAAGGAGGAGATGTACACATGTCTGCTTCCCCAAAGACACAAAATAAAACCTAAGAGTATAAAGTAATTTTAATGCAGTAATTTTCTGTAACTTCAGTTGAATTTCAAAGGTGGTTTGTTCCATGCTTCATTTTTTGCTATGCTTGCAACCGAAAGGTGTCGTATATACCCCTGGGAGATTTCAGACCCAATAATCCATAGCCAATCTGCAGGGGAACAGCTCATGTGACCTTGTTCTCTTTACAGTCTCCATAGCAGTTTCCATTGCAGAGTACTCTGCCAGTACTGGTGTGCTGAGATCTCATTTCATGTGGAGCACAATTGTGTATTTCTGATTTTTTGATACAAGATGCCAAACAGAACTACCAAGACTAGCCTGTGATCTGCTGTCCACTTTCCTCTGGGCTAGATGGCATTGGATGGATATTGGAGAGAGTGTGCCTGAAAGGTCACAGCTGGTAAAATCCCACCAGAAAGGCCTGAGCTCTGTGCTTCAGGAGTGCCCCTCTTTCATGTCACCTGGTATCACAGAGCAGATCACACACAGGGGCCAACAAGACTTGCAGCATTGTTTAACAGGTTTTAAGAAACTGGTGAAGTCTGGGAGAGTGCTAAGAGAAAAGAGTTAACAAAGGAGCCTAGTGTATCCTGTCATATACAGTTATGGCATGGAGAATACTGGAAATGCGGCTGGGAGGAAGATCTACGGTTTGTAGCAGCAACATATAGAGAGATAAGGAAATACACTGTACCTTTCAGAGCAATCCTAGAGATACAACTTTTTAAAGTGTTTTTATACTTTTCTTGATATGAAAAGATCTGCAGAAATAATCTTCACTTTAAAATCAGTTGAATTAAGAATTTATAAATAAACATGAAACAAATATATTTTTTAAAATAAACAAACAACCTTTTTTATTATTTATTTTAAATTTCATTGCAAGCTGGTAAAATGTCTGTTCAAATCCAGTAACAGAGACAGATTCTAAGTATTCACAGTTATTTATGTGGTGACATTTTGGACTAGATACCATGTCTGGTGAAATTTCAAAGAAGAAAAATAATGTATTATTGACAACAAAGCTTCACTTTGTGGTCAAGCCTCTTTCTTTATTTCCGTGCCTGATATTGAGCTGTAAGGCAAGTACCAACCCCATTAAAAACTGTTTTCCAATTACTTGGTAAATATACTGTACAAGGAGCTATCAACAACTTCAAAGATTAATTACTCGGCAAAGTGAAGCTTGCATTTTTCGAGATAAGACAGAAATGCTGAAGGAATTATATCATTACAGTACATGGCATGGTACTTATGTGCTGATGGCTGAAAAAAACCCAAGAGATGCAGGAAAGTATAACAAAGAAATTGAGCCTATACTTCATTAAATTGGGCTTTTTTAAATAGGTATAGAGCATGTATATCAAGCATCATACTTACCTGCTCTAATTTTATTAAATTAAAAAATAATGTGGGGGAAAAAAGTAATTTTTTTTCTTTTCTTCCTGCTCTCTCTTTCTTTTTATTGATACTAAGGTTTGACTTTTGCATTAGAAAATTTTCTGAGCTGGGATTACCACCTCCTGAATATTTTGAGAGTGCTTTGCACAGAGACATCAGCCTGGTTGAGGCTTGCTCTGCTGCGAATAAAGACACATTGTTGGACTCACTGGGATGTTTCAGCTGTGTTAAACCACTTTGACAGCACAAAGCAAATGCAAATGTAAATGTAGTTGTGGTAGCTAGCTAAGTCAGATTTATTAAAATTCTCATCCACTAGAGAAATCAAGGTGAATAAAGCATCCAGTAAACTGCACCCAAATTCTTAATAGTAGACCATTTACTGCAGAAAAAAAAAAAAAAAAAGTATAAATTGGAGAGAGGAGGGTGAAGATAGGTTAAAATCAAATTCAATAACGTTTCTGTAAAAAAAAAAAAAGCAACACAACCCTATATACATAATATTTCACTGGATCTGATCCAAATCTAATAGTGGGAGTGCAAATACTACTCTACACAGTAACCCCAGAAGTCTTCCAGAATACATTTCCTCATCATCATTTTGTACTTTTTTTTCAATATTTCCTCTTTGACTGAGTTATACAGTGAAACTGACTGATGTTAGCTGAAGTGTAAGCTTAAATCACAGAAATCCCACCTATTTAGTTTTTATCTTAAGCTAAAATGCTACATGCAAATATTTTGTATAAATTCTTGATTTAAATGTATCATGCTTTATGAAAAGTGAGGGAAAAATAAGGCCAGGTTACCAGAAATGCACAAAACAGCTGACATCACAGCTCACTGAATATGAAAATTATTTTCATTTTTGCATATATATATTCAAGCCCCTGTCCTATTTTACATAACTATTTCACAACTATCTAACCTATTTATTAGATTAAGAAACTGTTCTATAGGGATTTAGTACTGTAATCTTTTTTTGTGTAGAGAATAACAATGTTTTTATTATTGTCCTAGTTGCTCCCATTTTGTCTTCAAAAGACTTCTCTGCCTTAAAATAGTGTTATCAATATTTCTTTCATAGCCCTGATATAGACTTTGCACTTCACTGAATTTCTTTTGCTATGTATCCTTCCTTTCTTTGCTCATTTCTTTCTTAAGAGTAGTATTCAAAAATTTTCAGCCTTCATCTGTTCTTAGCAAATTAGAATTTTCCTTTCCTGCATATTATATTTCCAAAGAATGCATGACAATATAGATGCAATGGTTTTAAGGCATAAGCCTGGGATGGCCACAAGGAAAGAAATCATTAGTGAATTTTGTCTATCATCTTAAATTAGTGCTACAAAATTGTTTATATATACCATTTTAAAATTGTATTTTAGAAAAGCTTTAAAAATATTTTTTCTACATTGTGGAAACAAAGTAATACAAATTCCCTTAGTGATATCCGAAATATACATGGCAGAAAAAATAACCAACCAACCAAACACAATATAAATCATGTTTTAAGGAATCTTGTAGGTAAACTAAACTATTTCAATTTGTTTGGTATTGCAGTGTATTTGCTCTGTTATGTCTCGAGCTTCCTCTGCTATCTTTTGAGCTATCTCACCAGAATTGTTTATTTCGTCTGTGAAAAAGTTCCTTTTTCCTAGTCCTGCTGTGATTGTGTATATGAGACCTCCTGAGGGTAGCGCAAATCAAAAATGACACGTGTAATTTATAGCAAAAAATATTTCTCTTCTTGGATTTTATAACCTAAATAATATTTTTTAAAAGCTTGTGAAAAAACTTATTTTGCATATAAACTTCTGTTGTATTGTTATGAACATTCTTCCTCCCCCCTTCAATTTTAACATTTATTAATCACATCTTTTGTTTGATCATCTCCTAAAAGTTTAGGGAATGGAACTATTACTCTCAAAGGAGACTAATGATAAGAATATAGCCTAAGTGAAGCTTTCCTGGAGAGAAGAGTGTAGAACAACTTGTGGATGATCAGAAACATATTTAGGGAGAGCGCATAAGCTTGATCCCTGGCTGTGATCCACTCCCATCGTTCCTTCTCCAAGTTCATGATTATTGTATTAGGGATTCTAACATGTCTCTCTTTGCCCATTCTTTTCAGTATACATTTATTCTTTACTTGTTCACTCACCCATGAAGTTGAACCTGCTGACACTGGCTGCATCCATTATTTCTTATGACAGCAAGTTCTAGAATTTCATTACCTGCTGTGTAAAGCAATATTTTCTTTTATTTGTTTTAAACTGCTTTCATTGAGGTTATTCTAAGTTTAATGTTATGGTATTTGAGGAATAAAAACTCCTGTTCACTTTATCTAACACCCTGGTGTTTTAGACCTGACTTTGTCAACTGTTCTGTCTCCAAAGCAAAGCCCTAGACTTAGTTCCAAAAATCCCAAACAAAACGATCAAATTATGGAACAGCCATGTGAGGATGACAGATCATGTACTATTCATATCACTTAATCTTTGATATGCCTTTTAAGTGTGTTCAGAATTACAGAATAGCTGAAGTTGGGAGGGGCTTCTGGATATCACCTGGCCCATCCACCCTGCTCTGGTTGTGAATTATGAGGAAGAACACCTAGTCCATCCGAAACAAATCCCAGCATGAAGGTAATACTTAATCTCTCAGCCCATGTGGGACAGTAGTGGCATTGGGCATATGGATATGCCAAAAAAAGATTTCTGGAATGACATCAAGGGGAAAATGTTGAGTTTCTGTAAAGGTTTGTCTGGCTTCTCCATTCTGTTAACTTAGGCACCAGTCCATTTTTCATTTGTAATTAAATCATCTTTTAATAGAAAACCTGACAGTAGGTTCTGCATGCTACCATGGTATCTTTTGCATACAAAGGCAGTGTGTTCACCTACGTATGTAGTGCATAGACATACGTCATAGACATACCAGTGATGTGTTTGTAAATATATGTGCTTATAATTAAGTACCCATCTGACAACATTCTTTCTTTTTTCCTGTTTCAGAGTCAGCTCCTGAGCTCTGATTTGCTTTGTGGTGTCCAGTAACCTTTGTCTTACTCAAGACTTTCCAGCAACCACATTATTTTCCTTAAAAGATATCAGAAGTCCACGATTATGTGAGAGTACAGAAGAAATGCCTATAAAGAACAAACTGCAAGTGAGAGCTGCAAGACCATGCTAAGTGCTTACTGTGACTCCATTGTTAAACAGTTTACAAATCTAAATTTCAGAGGACAGTTTCTAGTTAAAAATACAAAAGAGGTAAATGCTTTTTCTACAACTCTGGCACCTCTCACCATTGGTGAACACTGGATATCACAGGAAGGTTGCATCAGATTCATCATTTACAGTTGATATGACTCTTGGAATTTGTATCACAGCTGAGGACTGTGGGACATAATACAATAGCATATCATTGGCACAATGACTTCAAAGGTAGATATCAAAGGTGTGCAAAAGTGGGACAAGATCCAGCAGTTCAAAACGTCAACCTACAGACAAGAGAAGGGCTCGCTCTAGTGGTACAAGCTAGCAAAACAACAAAAATACTCTACCTGGCTGTCAACATCACACAGCCTTAAAGAGCTGGGGAAAAAGTGAGGTATGAGACTAAAGGAAAACAGGGTGAATAAATTGTAACAAACACTGTCAGAATGTGCAAATTCCATGATTGTTAAAGTTTCAGGGGACCTATTTGACAGATCTCTTCTGGATCATCACAGGCTAAATTAGGAAAGCTTCTTCTTCCAACGGTACCACACAAACCTGTCTTGCCTCAGCAGTCAGGAGGACCAGAAATTAGGTAGTTCTCAGTCCCTTCTCTGGCTACATGAGGACATCTGGACAGACAGCCCAAACATGCTGGGATCACCATGTCAGTTCCTTATTGAGGTCTGAGAGCAAAGGCATCTTCCCAACCACTTCCTAGCACATCATAACATCTTCTATGCAAACATATTCCCTGTCCACAGCAGGGCGTTGAAGTATGTAGCTCTCTTGCTTGAAAGACAGAACAACTGAAATGGATACTCCACTTCTTGGGGTCACAATGCAGTTTCTCCTAACAGCTTTTAGTCTCTAATTCTATTTTATTGCTTCCTCATTGCCATTGGTACAGTGACATCCATTATTATTAAAATAATTTGGTTTTCATAAAACATTTTCAAAATTCCTCCTTTATTTTCAGATAAAAGTGTTGGTTTTGTCATACTGGTTTCACCTTCAAAACAAACAAACAAAACAAAACCCCCACAGAGGTTCCCATAGCAACAAAAAATGTTCGTAATTTCTTGTGAAAATATTACATTAGCTTTGCTTTGACAGTCCCACACTGTTAAAAGCCACCATATTAAAGGAAATACCCTCGCTTTCACCACATTTTCTGCTTTATATTGCATAAACAACATAATATCCATGATGTTCTCCAAGGCTCAGTACTTGGGACAATATTGTCTAATTTATTTAACAATGAACTGAAGGAGGAAATCGAGTGCACAGTTTTCAGATGACACTAAGTTGGGCAAGAGTGTTGATCTGCAGGAGGGTAGGAAGGCTCTGGAGAGACTTCAGGACAGGCTGGAACAAGGGACATAGGCCAGTGGTATCAGTTTTAACAAGGACAAGAGCCAAGTCCTGCACTTTGGTCTCAGCAACCACAGGTAGTGCCACAGGCTGGAGCAGAGTGGCTGCAAAGCAGCCCAACAGAAATGGACCTGGGGTGCTGTTGAAAACCACTGAACATGAGCCAGAGTGCAAATGACATCCTGGCCAGTATCAGGAATAGTGTGGCCAGGAGGCCTGGGGAAGTGATTCTCAGCATTGGGGAGGCCACACCTCGAGTGCTGTGTCCAGTTCTGAGCCCCTCACCACAAGAGAGATATTGAGATGCTAGAATGGGAACAGAGGAGGGCAACAGAGCTGGTGAAGGATCTAGAGAGCAAGTCCTATGAGAAGGAAGTCCAAAGGCTACGGAAGCTGAGGTTGTTTCACCCGGAGAAAAGGAAGGTTTGGGGTGACCTTATCACTCTCTACAACCACCTGAAAGGAGGTTGTATCACCGAGGGCATCAGTCTCTTCTCCCATGTAACATTAGACTGGACTGAAGAAATGTTACACTAAGGGAGGTTTAGATTGGGAAAAATTTCTTCATGGAAAGGGTTATCAGGCACTGGAACTGTCTGCCCAAGGAAGTGGTTGAGTCACCATCTCTGGAGGACATTAAAATGTGTATATGTGGTGCTTAGGGACACAGTTGAGTGGTGGATGAGGCAGTGTTAGGTTAATTGTGGGACTCAAAGATTCCAAAAGGTTTTTCCAACCTAAATTATTTGAATGATTATATAAAAAAGCAACAGCAAAAAGAATACAGGGTCTAAGAAACTTTGTATAGTACTCTGCCTTTCTGCTTTTTTTGTGGTTTTTTTTTTAACCTGCATCTAAGTATAGTTTTGCAGTTAATTTGATTACTTAAAGCCTAGTTAAAGACTGAATGGGAAAATAAGAAAAAACATTATCAGAAATCAGGTCCTTCAATGATAAGTGCAGATAAGGAGCAGAAAAAACCTATTCCTTAACTCTTTCATAAACAATAATTTTAGTCTTGAAATCTGCTGTTTTAATGGTATGAACATTTTAGTGAAAATATGGGATTTTATTTTCAGGAAATTCCTGATTGATGAAAAAGAGAAACAGACTTCTCAGTGGCACCCAGAGAAAAGAAAAAAGGCCATGCACCAAAATTGAAATGCAGTAAATTTCACTAAAATATAAATTTATTTATTTATTTATTTGTACAATGGTAGTGAAACATGTTGTCCATATTGTTGTTTCCATCCCTGGAGATATGTAAAACCTGATTGGACAGGGCACTGCACTGCCAGCTTTAAGCAGGGAAGGTAGATTAGATGATCTCAAAATCCCTCCTAACCTCAGCCCTTCTGCATTCCTGTTGTTTTGAATTAAAAACTAGATAAATTATCATAGCTATAGTAAAGTTACCTCAGAGATGTATGTGTGGCTTAGGGATATCCTTACCACTGTTAGCTTTCGACAGAACTTGGCATCAGAGCTCAAAATTTACAAATATAGTGCTCCAAAATTTACAAATATATAACTCTAGATGTGAAAAATCATTAAAACTACCAGTAGAATTCACTAAGGAAAATAGTAAAATGGAGGAAAAAAAACAAGGAAAAAAGGTAAATCCCTCCAAGAATACCAACCCAAAGGTTCTTATACTTGGGTGTCCATGTGAAGTATCTTCTTACTATACCTGTATGCCCTGTCGAGGACTAAAGTTGGAAACAAAAGAGTACCTACTTCAAAGATAAACCTCTGTGTTCATGAGAAGAAGAGATATGATTTTATAATGGTGAAAATCTGTGAAAGAAACAGTTGATGAGAAAAGATCCAAATGATCTGACCTCACAAAGAATTTGGAATTAAAAAAATAAATCAATTAAACATTGATTTAATTAATTATTTCTCCTTAACTAAAGACTCTAGGTCATAAGAAAGGAGAGAAACATAAACACTCATAAACCTCATAAAGATACCCTGCCAATTCAACAGAGCCTTACTTACACTGACTGTTCAAAAGAAGTATCAGTCAGATTAATTTCAGTTTTTTCATGTGAACAAATGAACCAGAAAGAAACAAAATAATCACCACTGAAAAAATGTTTTCATGTCTTGTGGTTGGGTTGTTTGTTTATTGGGGGATTTTTTTATCATCTTCAGGTTTTGGATAAGCAAGAAAACAGTTTAAAAGAGATGATTGTTTCTGAGCTTGTTTTTTTTTTCCATGCAACCATAAGTTTTATATTTCATGTTTTTTCTTTAACATTGTGTAGAAAATAGGAAAGCTGTTTGGCTGAAAAATTATTAAAGATCAAAGCCCGTTTTACAACAGGCAGCAAAGCTTTTGAACTCAGGTGTCAATTACTTTACTAATGTGTTCAAGTGCCTGCTGTTAAAAGTTCAAAGGCACTGTTGGCCCCATCAATTAAAGTTTAGTGTTCTTGAAAAGAAGTGCAGTGGTAGTTAATCTCTACTACTGTGAGATGACATCTGTTTAATTCATATTTTTACCTCTCTTGCCACAGTATTAGAAGACATTATTTTGTATAACACTTACTCATAGAATCACAGAAAGGCTTGATTTGGAAAGGACCTTATACATCATCCAGTGACAACCTGTCATAGGCAGGGATGTCATCCACTACATCAGGCTGCTGAGGGACCCATCCAACCTTACCTTGAACACTTCCAGAATGGGGCATCCACAACTTCTCTGGTTGTTCCAGTGCCTTACAATCCTTCAAGTAAAGAATTTCTTCCTAACATCTAATCTAAATCTCTCTTTTTTTAGTTTAGCCTTGTCCTATTCTCTCTACCCATGCAATAACTCCCTCTCCAGCTTTCCTGTAAGCCCCTTTAGGAACTGGCAGGTTGCTATGAACCTTTTCTTCACACTGGACAACCCCAGCTATCTCAACCAGCATTTGTAAGAGATGTGCTCCAGCCTTCTGATGATCTTCCTGGTGCTCCTCTGGATCCCTCTAATAGGTACACATCTCTCTTTTGCTGACAACTCCAGACTTGAATGCAGTATTCCAGGTTATGTTTCATGAGTAGAAGGATAGAGTCACCTTCCTCAACCTGCTGGTCACTTCTCTTTTGATGTAGCCCAGGATGGAGCTGCACTTTCAGGGTGTGAGTGCACAATGTTGGCTCATGTCCAGCTTTTTATCTGTGAGAACCCCCAAGCCCTTCTCTGCAGGACTGCTCTCAATGAGTTCTTCTCCCAGTCTGTACTCATGTTTGAGATTCCCCCAGAACAGATTCAGCACCTTGTGTTTGCTCATTTAGTTTCTTTACATGATGACTATTACCATTATAATTTGGAAAATATTAATTTTTCTATTTCATCATATGAAAGATTATAAAGTAAGCCAAAATGGACTTATAGGATATCAGTTATTCTGCTTTGGATGCCTGCACAGCTAGATTTAACCTATAGTGTAAGAGATAGGGTTTTATTAATTTTAATTGTAAACATACTTATAATTATTAATTATGGTTTTTCAATATGCAGTGTTTTTACAAGCCCCTTACACCAAATAAGTTCTTATTCTATTTCCAAAATGAGAATTCAGGTCCATCAGTTTACTAAGAATGGCATTCCAATTTCAGAGGTATTTCTGCACTCATAATCACCCTGAAGAAGCTGTATTTGTTTATTTTGTGACATACTTAGAATAAAAAAATTAATTTTTCCTCTCTTTGCCCCTAAGTATATACTCAGTTTTATCAGAATAACCAGTAGAATTAATTGCCATGTCAGAAGAGAAACAATTGCTAATCCATATCTGATATGTTTATTATTTTATAGGTAAATATTGCTAAACAAAATCTTTAGTGTGAACTTAATGAATAGGATAATTCTTCAGTTTTCCTTTTCCTTGCCTAACTTAATTAAATTCTTTCATACAAAGATAATAAAAAATTTTGACTTTTCATGCCTCTGTTAGAGGCTTCTGATTGTTGTTCAGTACTTTACAGGGCACAATAGTCTTTAGTTACAACCTATAACATGAAATAATTTTCTGGACAAAATAACTATATTAAAATTAAACAACAATATGAATATGATGGATTAATATGCATTGCATATGCTAATACAATCCAGTAATACAAAGCTTTTGTTGATCAAAACTAGAAACCTTTGAAAAAGTAGTTAAAATTAATATCTAATCAATAATTAAACACTTGAGTGTATGTGAAGGGGTGAATATTCCTATTCACTGAGATTCACTGATGTTGGAATTGTAGCCCAAAGAGTATAGAAAAGAAAATGAGTCAAGAAATTAGAAAATCTTATGGAATTCATATTTGACTAATATATCACTCCTGGAGTCTTTTTTGGTATTTCTTTTGTAAACAATTTTGAGCAATGAAAATAAGAAACAAGTATGTGTAGCAACATTCAAAATGAAGAGCTGCAGGAAGAAGGCTGAAAGAGTTAATTTAAATCTTTCTATGCAGTGTCTGACACAATATTTGTCAGAGGTCTCCCTCAGTTATGTAGCTATAGATATTACTCAATTTTTATAACAGCATTGGATAATTTAAATGGTCAAATAATTTTGTTTTCCAAAAGTCATGTTGTGATTTATGAAGATCATCTTTTCTCTGAGTTTGTTTCCCAAGTTCTGTCTTCACAGAAAACAGTAAATGAAAGCTACTAAATATACCTAAATAGATAGCCTTTGCTATCTATTAGTAACAGCACTAGAATACAAGCATAATCTGTGAATAAGACAAAAATATTTTTTACAGGAAAAAAATTAAGTGGGCAAAGCTTAGAGGAAAATAAACCTAAAACACATATTCAAAAGAATGTTGAGTCTCAGTTGTTGTTATAACTTTCTTACCTTGTCACATGCCAGGTAAAACAATTAAGATAAAAATTACAAAGAAAAATACTACAGAAGAATATGAAAGAATTAGGAACAATAGTAATGGTTCAAAACTGGATTTATGTACCTTCTGTAATTTTATTGGACTACACATGATTTAAAAAGCTGTTTGTATTATGGCACAGGCATATCATTGTCTATCAATATTTTTTAAGGAATTGATGTTACACCATACAAGAAAAGCTTCAGGTTACGAAGGAGTTACGGAATGGAAGGAAAACATGTTGATGATGATGGGAGGGTCTAATTGTGACCTGCTTGTTTCTGTAGGTAGCTAAACTGGGAAAATGTAGGGAGATGTGGGTGGGTTTCTAAGGTTACAGTTAATCAACATTTTACTGCTTTAGTACCAATGAGTTATGGTATTAATAACATTATGACTGGCTACCTGCTTTTTCAGCTACAGCCCAGTAATTTGTCTATGTTCAGCATTTTCTGTAAGTTTTGATCAGTCTTGTGAGAGTGTTTTGCTGGGAGTTTTACTTCTTTCCTTAAGCAAAACAACCCCCTCAATCATTGAAATAAAATCTGAAGTATTTTAAATTGCTTTGTTGCCATAACTATAAAATTTCAGTAAATATCCATATGAAAATAATACACTGAACATGGTAAAGAGAGCATTTGGAAAAGAAAACAGGCAGGGAAGACAATTTTATTGTGTAGAAATTTGGGGTTCAGAATAATATGCCATAAAGTTTTAATTATTTCCACTAAGGTTCAAATCATTTCATTATTAATTCGTTAATTAATACAATTTTCTTTCATCTCTTCCAAAAAAAAATCATAAACCTGCAAAACAAATGCTTTGGTATGATTTCCCAAATAATCATTGATGTAGAATTCAAACTCAAACCTGCAGGCAAGGTTTATTGTTTTAGTTTTTTAATTCTGACTAAAGAAAAGGGTTTGAGATCAACTATAAAGTGCACAGACACTATGAGAAATAGTTGCCTATTATACTCCAGCTTTTCAGACTTTTATTTATTTCTCATATATAATTGTTCAGTGGAATGACAATCTTCAAGATCTGCTGTTGCTTATTCATAAAATGCCAGCAAGGCAAGCAGACAAATACAAATATTTAATGAAGTTTTAAGGCAATTTTCTGTCTAGAAGTTAAAATGTTGTCTGTAGTTGTTTACTAGTCACTAAAGAGTCATAAGTACAAACATTTTTGAAAAGATTTTAAAAGCTCTTTTGCTGAGGGGTATGTTGAACTATTTAAACAGTTTTTTCTACTACTGAGTAGCTTTAAATGTAGGAAATATAAATCTGGAAGTTTCTTATCTCATGCAAATGAGATGATATGGCAATCAATAACAAAAGCTCATAAAAAATAAAGACCTATTTAAATAGTGTATTGAAAGTTGCTTTATTTTTGAACCGCAATGATAATCTTGCAATGAAGAATCATGTTAGCCTCAAAAGTAGGGTTCAAATAATAGTTTAGAAATGTATTTTAAAGGATGCATATTCAATAAATTACTTCACAGATATTTATATTTCATATAAACATCTCAAAATTGCTATAATGACAAATATTCTAATTCAAGTTACAATAGAATATGTTCTGGCCATTTAAAGTCCGAGTCAACCCTGAACTTGTGGGTTCAATCTGCTGTTTCAGCTGGATCCCTCTGAATCTATTGACCCTGATTGCATTCATCAAGAATACTCAAAGAGTGTTCAAAAATCATCAAGAACTCTCTCAATGATTTTTTTGAACAATCTTAGCAGTCTGTAGAGATCTCAGTCAATTGAAGTTTTCCCAGTTTTCAAGAAAGGAGAGAAGTATGACCTTGGTAACTGCAGGCCTGTCAGTCACATTTCAATGACTGATAAAATTATGGAGAAAATTATTCTGGGAGGTACTGAAAAGCACCTGAAGGCAAACATAGTCATCAGTCACAGCCAGCATAATTTCATGAGGAAAAAGTCCTGCTTGTCATGCTTAATTTCTTTTCATGACAAGGGAACCCTCCTAACTGATCAAGGGAAGCCCACTGATGTAATTTTTCTGATTTCAGTAAAGTTTTTGATACTGTCTCTCTCAGTACCCATCTGGAGAAAAGGTCCAGCTGGATAAACACAGCATGAGATGTGTGAGCATATGGCCGAATAGGAATGGGGTGATGTCAGGCTGGTGAGCTGTCATTAGAGGGGTTCTGCAAGGCTCCATCTTAGGCGCTGTGCTCTTCAGCACCTTCATAAATGACTTGGACGTGGGAATCAAAGGTACACCAAGTAAGTTTGATGATGATACTAAATTGGAAGAAGCTGCTGACCCCGAAAAATTAGAGGGCTGGGCAATCATTAATCATGAGAAGTTTAACAAGGAAAAGTCAGTTCCCAGCATATGATTATTTCAGTCCAGGTGTAGAGTTTTGCATTTACTTTGAATGAATAGCATGAGTTTTTTTGTCATGTTTTCCTATAACCTGTTGATGATCCTTTGAATAGCAGCCTTTCTTTCCTGAGGAATCCAATTCCTATCACCTGTTAATTTGCTGAGGCTATAGTCTGTCCCATTTTCTAGTCATACAGTAAACTAATATTGACCTCCACAGATGCCACCAGCAGCAAGCCACCAGCTAGACATTGCAAAGTTAATCACAAACCTTTGGGCTCAGTGTCACTGCTACTTTTCTTGTTACATTATAGTCTACCTATATCTCACCAGTTTTGCTAGTAATATATAAGGTGTCAATAAACTTGCTAAAGTCAAAGTGAACAATAACCATTTGCTTTCCTACCGTGCATAAAAGCTAGTAATTCACTATAGAATGCAATAACATATCATCTACATATTGATACATTGTATATTTGCATAACTGTATGATATTGTCTTGGAATCCATTTAGGAGCACATATAGGTCATGAAGATGTTGAACAGCCAGTAAGAGTTTAATAATATCAAATCATGTTTGAATAACTTCAGTTGTCTTCTAAGATGAAATTTCTATGTGGATTGTGAAACAGCGATAGATGCAACAGTATTTTGACTTTTGGAAAGCATTTGACATAATAACCTTCTGAACTTAAAGGATAGAAATCAATAGCTTCATTTCTGTTTATTACTGGGAATTAGTACAGTCCTTGGTGTTTGATAGTGAGGCACATGTTGTTCAATATCTTTATCAACAACCATGGTGGTGTGACAAAATGTGACCTTTGACCTACAAATACCATTATGAAATAAAGAACTGGACTAATGGAAAACTCCTGAAGTTCCTTGAGGAAAAAAGCCATTCTCTGCATCCTGAAGATGAACACCAAACACTAATGCATGCCAAACAAGTATCTGAATACTATCTCTGTTGAAAAGGACTTGGCAGTAACAATGAATTAATAAAAAATAACTTCACAAGGCATTCTGTGATTCACTGGGAGAATTGTACCTGATCAAAAAAGGGATTTTTTTTTTCCACTCATTGATAGCAAATCCACAACTGGGACACTGTATCACTCTTGCTTACTTATCTCAGTTCCAGAAGGATGAGGAGAAAATTAATGAAGTATGAAAAATGACACATATCCAAGAACATGTGTATGAAGGAGCTGGACAGGTTTAGTTCGACAAAGGAAAGGTTAAGAGGTAATTTAGAACTGTATGCAAGTACTTGAAGGACAGTTACCAAGACAGTTCAGTTCATCTCTTCTTGTTATGTTAGGAGATACAAAGGGCATTGGCCATGAGTCTGATCCAGTTCAAATTATTAGGGAAAGTGTCTTTCACTAAGAGGTTGCCAAAGCACTAGAACATGTTTTTTAAATTGGTTTTAGGATACTCTTATTTTTGTATTTTCTCTTATGAGGAGCAGCTGAGGGAACTGGAGTTGTTCATTCTGGAGAAAAGGAGGTTCCTGGAGGACCTTATAATCTTCTAAAGCAACCTGAAAGGAGGTTGTAGCCAGGTGAAGGTGGCTCTCTTTTCTCAAGTAACTGACAACAGGATGAGAAGAAACAAGGTGACAGATAATAGGTAAAATTGCTTGATGAAAAAGGTTATCAAACTTTGTTACAGGCTGCACAGGGAAGTAAATGAGTCACTCTCCCTGGAGGTATTTTAAAAAACAGGTAGATGTGCTTCTTATGAACATAGTTTAGTGGGACTTTGGAATGTTAGGGTTAGGGCTGGATTTGAATCTATTTTCCAACATAAATGATTCCATGATTCTATGCATCTTTTCTTAAATTAGGCAGGGGATTTTTTCCTGACAATAGGAATACCCAGGTGTGGCTTTTGAATCCTTGACCGCTAGATGATATTTACAAACAATACACAAATGTGAGACCAGGGTTTACATGCTTCCTCCATGCTAAATAATCTAATTGCACAGTTCTAGTCATACCTCTTTTATTTTGATTAATTTTTACAAATGTATCCCAAAGTATATTAATCACAGTGAAAAAACTTTACTATTAAGACTGATTTCAACTTGCTGGTATTATGGCTAATTATTAATCTAGTAATCAGAGCACTGTCCCTGAGTTTGAATTCAGGCTGATGTGGGAACTGAGGAATTCCTGAAAATGTTTTCAGTTGGAAAAAAATAAGAGTTCTGTAAAAAGATGTATCTGAATAAATTGCCTATTATTCCAAATGCATCAGAAAGCTCTAGTGATAATATTACAGAGAGACCAAGCTTTTCAGCATCATCAGAACCCTGAAAATAGCAGGACCTTTGGTGCTTTACACAAAAGTATTCATAACTTGCTTAGGTATATCTAACACTGATGTAATTGGCATTGTCATAAGAGCGGCAAATGTGTAGCAATAAATGTTCCATCCTGAAAAGTATTGTGGTGCTCATTTGGCTGAGATGTCCCTCAGATTAGCAGCTGCTGAGGTGTTCCCAGACTTGCAGCCTGGAATTTGGATGCATAAATTCAATTTCAGTCCCATACTAGGCAAATAAAACATACATAGGTTTAGCTATATTTCCTCCAGGGAATATAGGCCATTAATGTTTCTACTAAAAATTTAAGGGAAAGCAGCAAAATTGAAAGTGATAAATATATTCCCACCATATGTTTTAGCAATCTAATTTTACATGCCTGTGTCAGAAGCCTAAACTCTGTTCAGAAAACACTTTCTGGAGGAGTCTTTATGTAGGCTGTTTCTCATGATTATATATGCTCTAAATTCAGTACTTATATGCAGAATCTTTTTTTGATATATACAAGAGATAAATGGCATGGACAGAAATAGATCAAGGTTTTCAGGCTGACCCTTTCCAGTTCCCTCCTTACTGGGCTCTATTGTCACTTAAGTGTTTTTTTTTTAACCACCTCCAGACCATGCTTTTTCCTTGCATTTCTGTAAGAACAAGAGGACCTTTTTTGTACAAAACTGTTCTGTAAATGTTGGCAGCTATTTACTGAAATGGAAACACATAACACATGTCCTCCTTCTCACTCATTCTGGCCCAAAGAAGTGTTCAGCAGTGAACATGGTCTTGAAAGGACAGGGACAGGGATAGGAACAGGAGCAGGGGCAGAGCAGATCTCTCCCAGCATTTGGAGATTGGAGCAGATTTCTTCCCACTCTGCAATCCATTCTCAAAGGAGCTTTCATTCTCCTGGCAGGAGCTGTTGCTTTCTTGAGGACAATGGCCTGAAAAACCCCAGGGCTGGAAGGAACAACAGCCCTCTGAAGGAAAGATCCATTCACCATGAGTACCCTGCTCCCAGCAGCCTTGAGAGTCAGTGACACAGGTTAAGTTCAAAACCAAGGAGAGAAGATAGGTACTAGGAAATTTTCTTATAAAAGAAGTCAATTTTATTAATAATGAGGTTTCTCTGCCCTAAATAGACAGTTCTGACTTGAAGAAATTCTCAACTCTATAAACACAGTAAAGCCATTTTAATCAAAACAATAGGATTTTGATTGCCACATTTGCTCCTGTTGTGGATGGGATTCCAGTATCCACCATCTGAGCTATGGACTCACATCAAGGCAGCTAAATTTATGTGCCTGTCTGTACGCTAGGAGTCTAAACTCCCATTATTAGGAAAGCAGTTCAGGGACATAAGTAAATTTCCTAAACAAGGAGAATCCAAGGAATTTGAGACATCCATATGCACTTGTCAGACACAATAGTGGACTACTCATGTCTTTCCAAAATGGCAATTAAATTCATGTGAGATGTTATGGGGATGTTAAATGGCATAAGATGTCAATGGAAAACACTGCCTTCCCTAAGGAAAAGTCTTACTGTGATCCACAGAAGCAGTGGAATTTGGAGAGCGATTTGCTCACATTAAATGATGCATCTATATGGGTTGATTCCCATTCTCTATGTACAGCAACACCAATTGTGCTAACAATACATGTACATTTCCTTACATTTTGCTAGGGTTTAAGTAGATTTTTATATGAAAATGAGGGATTTTTTTATTGATACTGCATGACAGTTGGCAATGGAGAAAATATTGTCTAACATTTGTAAGCAAGTGTGGTAAACTGTAAAAGTAAAAAAACAAAAAAGGAAATTCACTGATGTTGGAAAAACTGGATGTTAAAAGCCAACACATAACAGCATGCGAGGAAACCTAAACCAGACACAATAAAAGAGATTTAAGTAGTATATACCAAATTATCTGGGACCTAACAACTAATATTATGAAACAGAGTGAAAGATCTATATATATACACCACAAGTCTGTCTGGCCAAAGACTGTAAGATGCACAACACAGCTAGTAAATGTCTTGCATCTTTATAGATTCAAATTCTCAAATGATGTTTCTCTTCATCCAAGGTACTTTCCCTAAACATGATTAGAAACATATAACACCTTTCCGAAAATGACCCAATGTTTAGGAGACTTATGTCCTTTCCTTCATGGAATTCTGGTGGACGTTAAGGACAGTTTTACATGGCAGTGTCTTGCAGCTGTGGTAACTAAATCAACTGACCTCTACTGAATTGCATATTTCCATGAAGCTGTAAGAATATGAATGGATTAAAGACTTGCACCAGTGAATCTGATTTGAGTGAAATCAGTGGAAACATTACAAAAGATATTTTGTACACAGAACAGAAAAAATATTAGACCTTACATTAGTTCTGTGTCATCATCTTTCATCCTTTTGCTGTCAAATACACACACACCCCTTTAAAAAAATTTGTGGAAGAAGTCTAAGTAAAAATTGTTTAAAAAAGAAAAATCAGTGTTGACTTCTGTGTGGTCAAGATCTGGAAGAGATGAGAAGGCTAAAAAAATTTTCTTAATAATGTTAGGGTTCTTTTTTGGTTTTTTGTCAAAACCAAATCCACCATAAATATGCCTCAAATATTGTACCCTGAATTAGAGAGCATGCTTTAAAGACATTCAGGAATGTGAGCTGTCTAATTGAAAAAAAAAAGAAAAAAAGAAAAAAAGACAATTTTCTCAACTGGTTTTAATACCTTCTTTCTTCCAGAATTTCTCTTTCCTAGAATTGTCAGGATTTAATCATTGTGAAAGTAGCTGTGTCTGCACCCAACTGCACTGCAAAAGTTTTGCATGCTCACACTGATAATAGTATCAGTACAATTCTTATGACATCATGCCAGTGACTAAAAATATAAGGATAAAATTAATTCTATATAAAAAGAATAAAAAGAGAGGCTGTGTTTGTACCATTTGAGGGTTTTTTCATCAGGTTCTTTCACACTAATTACAATTATGCTTTTTAGTTCAAAAATATTTTTCTATGGAAGTGCTGATTGTTATCTCTAAAGATAAATGGACAAGCAGAAATAGAACTACTACAGATAGAGATGAAAATAGCTTTTTTAATTGCCTTACATGAAATGATAAGTGTATTGATGAAGCTGCTTATTAGCAAATTTTGAAAAAATTAAATATTCTGAGATTTGGCACAGTATAGGTAGCTGTAATTAGAAATTAGAAATAAAGTCAGTTATCTAAATCCAGTCTAATTTATTTAGCTCTGTTAATTCAGCTATGTTTATTCACTACACCAGAGGAACATCTAAAACTGTACTGACCTTCATGGCCACTCAACAATCTTAGGCTACAGGGGAGTTTTGCAGGATTGAGACAAAACAATGAAAGAGAGAATGAAAGCAGGGTGGCTACTCTACCTTCCATTTCTGTTTGAGTGCAGTATCCGTGAGGCATTGACGACACTAACTGGTTGTCATGCGAAAGAAATGTGTTAAATCTAATATCAGGAAACACTCCCTTGCCTGCAAATTGCCTATACACCTCAGCACATCCAGCCTGTCTTCCACCTGCCTCCTTGGATGTGATGGGTTTCCTGTGGGTCCTGTAAAATATCTGCTAGCGCCATAAAAATCCTCCAGATATTATAAGGGTCAGAATTATCTGTAGGTGATTTAGTCAGTTTATGATGGCAAGAAAGATTAAGCAACATTAAATTATTACATTTATGGCTTTGATTCTGTCTTCTCCTAAGGCCACAATGAGATTCATCTGCCTGAGCTGCAGGACCTAGAGTTTTTCTGGGCTAACCCACCTGTCTTCCAACAGTGTCTCCAAAATAACACAAGCTTGCCGACATTCTGAACCATATCTGCCAGACTGTCCAGATGTTTGGATATCCTAAGACATAGCAGATGGCACTGAATGTCTGCATGTAGGCAAACAAATTGAATCTCTGTTCAGTTAAATCAGTGGATGGGGCCTCAGTGTCATCCGAGACATCTCCATTACCATCAAGAGACTGGTAAATCACACATAGGACTTGGAAGAGATCCACACCTTTTTTTCAGATCAACATCTGAATACCAGCCAGGAATATCCTAAGGGCTCCTGGAAGGCATTAAATACCTGTTTTTAGGTGACTCAATTAGTCATTCAGTGTAGGGAGCTATTCAGCTAAATGACATACATACATCTACAAGTTCTGTAGACTTCACTGACTGCGTTGAGTAGAAACTCGATATAGTTGTCCAGACATAGTATATGGGCAAGGGTTCGGTAGGGGTGGCTGCAGGGATGGTCTGTATAATGACAGAGGCTGCCTGAACCCAGCTAATTTCAGCTGTCTGCAGCAGAGCAACACACCTGAGCCCATCAGCCAAGCTGATGTTGCCTTGAGGAAGATTTATCATTAGAAAAAGTGAAACACTGTACAAGCACTGAGGAATGAAATTTGGAAGTCTGAGAAGCAACCCAGTGAACACCAAAGTCAGAGAGGAAGAGGAAGGGGGTGCTCCAAACTCCAGAGCAGAGATTTCTCTTCAGATCATGGAGATGTCCACACCAGAGAGGATATCCACGCTGCAGCTTGTGGAGAAGCAGGTAGTCATTTTCTGAAGGAACTGCCACCTTTTGAGAGCTCACGCTAGAGCAGATTGTCCTGATAGACAGCAGCCTGTGGAGATGAGCAAATATTTCACTGCAGCCATTGGAGACTACCACATCAGAGCAGATAACTTGATTGTGGCGAATGGAGAATGCATGCTGAAACAAATTTATACTGAAGTAATGTATGACATGTAGGTGACCCACAATGGAGTCAGAAAAATGTGGGGAGGAGGAAGGAGCTGCAGAGGGGAACATTCAGGTGCTGACCTTAACCACCTGTTTCCCGCCCTTCCAGTCCCACTTGTGGCAAGGATGCTGGGAGTAAAGGACTGAAGTTCAGCCTGAGAAAAATGAATGGCTTGTGGAGGAAGGTGCTTTTGTTTCTCCACTTCCAAATGCATTTTACCTGGTAACACATTACTTTTCCCTAGTTTGAGTCTATTTTGCCTGCAACAATAATTTGTAAGTGATCTGCTTGTCTGTGTCTCAAACAATCTTTTTTTTTTCCTCTTGTTTTCTCCTCTTGTCATGTTGAGGACAGGGAATGAGAGAGAGCAGATGGGTGGGTGGGGTGGTTTAATCCCAGCTAGTAGCTAAATATTATTCAACTTCTCACTCACACCTCTACAATCTCCTCCTGCTCCTCCACCTCCCTGGGTAGGGAGGAGAATTGGTGAACCTCAGGGGCTGAGATAAGATCATCATCATCATCATCATCATCATCATCATCATCATCATCATCATCATCATCATCATCATCTCCTTTTATTATTCACTGTAATAAACACTATATATATAACACTATATAATAACATTAATGGGATGAATAATTAGTATATAATATATAAATATATTGCATCATAATGATTTTTAAATAACCACTAATATTCATATGTAAACTATCTTTTACTTATAATTATTATATATTTAAAATTTATTGTTATTATTAATAACAATTTATATCCACATATAAATTAACTATTTATACTTATCATTATATAATTAAAATTTATTATGATTATTAATAACAGATGCTATTATCATTAATTAATTTATGATGATGATGACGATGATGATGGTGATGATGACGATGATAATGATTAAGACAGAAACTAATAAAACCCTAGAGAACTACATAATGTACAGTCCAATTCTCACCACCTCTTAACCAATGTCCAGTCTGTCTCTGAGCAGTGATCAAGACAGCCTGGCCAACTCCCTCCACTTTATATACTGGGCATGATGTTCTATAGGGTGTGCCCATAGTATGGCACACCCCTCTGGCCAGTTCGGGTCACCTGTCCTGGCTGTGCTCCCTCATGTGCATTCGTGCACCTCAATACTGGCAGAGCGTAGGACACTGAAATGCCTTTGACTGAGGGTAACCACAACTTAGCAACAGCCAAAACATCAGGGTGTCATCAACATTGTTCTCATACTAAATCCAAAAAGCACAGCGCTGTAACAGCTACTAAGAATGCTTGAGAATTAACTACTTCCCAGATGAAAAGAGGAAAGTAGGGATCTGACAGTCAGCCGAGATCAACCTTCCAATCTTGAAGGGTTTTTATCCAACTATCTTGGTTATTAGAGTATCTCAGATTCCAAGAGAATGGATATTACACTTTAAAGATGTCAAATAATAACTTTAGAAGTTAAATACCTGTTTTGCTACACATCATGAAGTGATTAGAATCTCCAAATAAGTCTTGCTGTATAAAATGCTGCTAAAAAATTCTAGTTAGATCAAAAGATAAAATGCAAATGTGAATACCATGATTACATGATCAGAGGAAATTCATTTTAAACTGTGCAAGAAAACAAAAGGGCAAATTCTTGTTCTCATTCCACTTACTTAGAAGAGAAAGAAAGTACTTGCAATATTAAACATCTTTTTTCCCTGGGATATAGTGCAGAGGTAACTGTGCTATAATATACTGACACCCTGGTCTGCCACAAAAAGGAAGTATTCTTTTTGGACATTGTCTCTGTATCTGACTTGCAGAGCAGGTTCAAAAAGCAAAATGTCTGTCTGCTTATAAAATCTCAAGAGGACTTTGATTAACTCCCTCTTATAGTTAAATTTTGGCATATCATTACATAAAACCAGAATACTAATTGTCTGTTTTCTCAGTTTGTCTCCCACCTCTCACCAGTACCAGCTGTATAAAAATCCCAGATAGACAATTACAATTACAAAAAGTAGTTTACTCATAGAGATATTTTCATTGTAACCCTGCAAACTAGAAAGTGATTTATGCTTTTTATATATCTATTTATCAATTTCAATTACACATCTGAAAAGCAGCTATGATTTCTGTTGCATAAGCTTATTTTTTAAGGTACTTGAAGATGTGAATAGTTGAAAAGTATAATTTATGTCTCGCATTGTCTGAAAAAAATCTATATGCATTTGGGAAGAGTGGATAGGCATCCTGGAAAATAAATAATCCAGTGAGACTTTGTCTGACTAGGATGTTCAATTGTTCTTCACAAGATGAGTATCAGCCTACTGTGAGTTTCCTGTAGCAAAATTATCAGATATGTCATTTTCTTATTAAAAAGAGTGAAATGGTATACAGCATTGATTAAGGCATTATTTGAGTACTGTATGTCCATATTTTAAGAAAGATGTAAAAAATTAAGCAGGATTGAGAAGGCCTAAAAATAGGAGCATTATCTACTTATTAAAATGAAGATTGAAAAAATATATAATGAGCACTATATATAGAATATATAGAGGACCTATTTATGCTAGATAGGATAGACCTTTGTACAGGGAGGTTCCTGTTGAAGGTGGAAAGATCTTTTTAATTTGCAGGGAAAGCATTATAAAATTGAATTGCCTCCAGCTGAAATAAGCAGAACTTTTACTACAAATAAAACATAAACCTTTAATAGTCAAAGCTATTATTGCATGAGAATTTTCACATAATTTACAGTTTTAAAATAACAATGGATTTATTTTTGATGTGCTTTAGGTAAACAAAGATTACGAGGCAGGTTTAGAAAGGTATTGAATTAGTATAACTTCTTGCTTGAAAGCTCTCCACTTTCCCCCCTCCTGAATATGTTTAATACCTACTGAAATCACAGCCTGTGAGTTTAGACTCACCTGTCGTCTCCAACACTAGTATTCTTTTTACATTTTACAATGCAATTAGAAAGCATTTGTGCAAGAACAATCCTATAGAAAGATTCAGAAAGTTTTTCCAAGATCCAACAATTCTCAGAAATTACTGCTTATTCAGTCTATTTGTTCTTTATCCTCTGGTTTTTCTCTAAGACTCCAAACAGGTGTATATTATCTGAGAATGCTTTCTGGTTCATTCCACTGATTTAAGGGGGTTTTTTTGTTCTGAAAAAAAATTCACTTTGTACTTCAGAAGTTAGACTAAACTTCTTTCTCAACACACACTTTGCTGGCTTAACTATGCTGACTTTAAAGTGCATCCCTTGGATGTGAAGCAGTGAAGCAGAGATGGATGTGGCACACTACATCATAGACCAGTAACTGAGAATCTGCTTCAGGTCTAGACCTGCTTCAGGTTGTAGAAGCAGGAAAAACATTACTGTGAGAGTAATAGAGAGTCTTATGCTCAGTAGTGACAGCAGAAGCCTTAAGCCTAGCATTTTTACCCATAGTTAGAAGGTAATATCACCTGTACATCATGCACTAAATTAACTTTCTATGTTCTCCCTTAAGTTAGGAAGTTATAGAAATAATACCTTGCTAAAAGATATGAAGCAGTATTTTGAAGTCTAGATCTCTGAAAAAATAATGGAATATTTTACGTCTCACATTTTCAAACTTTTTGCTGCCATCACCAAAGCAAGAAACAGATTTATTTAAAATTTGGGTTTATAATAGATTCCAGGCCTTAGCTTCCTAAACTGGCAGCAGTAGTCCCACATATAAAACTACAGCTCCTATAAATTAATCTTGCTGTGAGAGATAATTGCACTATAGGCACTCAAAAAAATTATCTGATTTATTGAAATTCTTAGGCACATTGTTTGATCAGTGACAACTCTGCCTCTTCTATTACTTTTCCAAAATTACTGCTTAATTTGCTTACTACAACTAAAATATTTCTGAGGTGATAGACCAAGGACCAGTTCCAGACTACCTCATGATGGGATGTATCCCAAATCCATGTTAGAGCAAGCGCAATGCACTCTAGCTTCTAGCTATGCTAACACACAGCATGGTACTCACTGAAGGGAGATCCTGAGAGCACAAAAATAACTGCTGCAATGTAAACCAGGAACGTGCTGCAAAAAATTTTGTTCCATTTGGATACAGCTTTTAGCAGCAATATCATGCAATCTCTTGACAGTGCTGATATAGTATAAACATTTTTAATACTGAATTTACTAGAACGTAATTTGAATTCTGAAGTTGTGAATAAATCTCCCAGTGGAAAAAAAAAAAGCTCCAAGGTCAAGCAGTAAAACCTGTTGGCATCCATAGTGCATAAGATTTATGTTGGAATTTTCAAGCTGGAGAGGCTCAATTAAACCAAGTGGGCAGTCAAGCTCCAGAGCTCCTTGTTATTCTTTTATGCAGTAGTATGGATATAGCATTAGTACCTGTTGTTCAGTTTGAGCTATTCTGAAAATTCAAAATACAGATCAGGTGGAACTGTGTGGGAAAAGAGAGCTTTCCATCAGGAGAGAAAGATGTCAGCATAGTGCAGTAAAAACTGGATCAGTGTTACTTCTGCAACTGAGTGTATATCCCGAGGCAAAGTAATTAACTTCTCCAGGTATTAGCATATCATTCATATGAGGGTTAAAAGTTACTTTACAGAGAAAATTTCTAGGAATTTGTTTTTCAGATTAACGCAAGGACACTGCTGTATGAACGAGAAGTCCTGAGAGTTGCAACTACAACATGTCATATCTTTTCACTATTCTGTTAGAATGAGTAAATATATTCTTTGTCTTTTTACAGCTTAACAGCATCAGAAACTCTGTCTTAAATAAATTTTACCTCAAAATTAAGCTAAACAAAAATATGAGCCTGATGCAAGATCATTCATGAAGGAACAGGCTTTTAGGATGGCTTTAACTTGTCTTCTGTGAATATCTTCATTCAGCCATAACATGTCCAGGTTAACTGTGTACTTCAGTTACATCTAGCTGCAGAGTACTTGTACTCCTAATCACTGTAAACAACTTTTTTTGGAGACCAAGGCTTGCTATGTTAAACCAAATTCTCCTATCTGGAAAGAATATGCAAAAATGTTGAAAGTTAACAAGTTACAAATTAATATGAAAAACTGAAGAAACTTTTTAAAAATATTTGATAGAATTAATCTTGCTTTCACTAAAACATACAGGGCAAAGGATGGAATCCAATGTATTGAACTAATGTACTTTGAAGTTTTGTCTTGGTTGCAGAGAGGGGAGGAAGTTTAGTGCTGTGTGGGTGTGACCAGGTTGTCATCCTATGCCACTCAGATCATCACTGGGGTGTGGTTTTGTGCTGTCAGTAAATTGTCATCTCAAACCAGAATTGCTGCTTTTGGTCCCGTCCGTCCGTCCCCCCCCCCCCCCCCCCCCCCGCTTAATGTAAGGGGTGGAGGAAGAGGTTTGGCTTATTTGGGGTTTAATTTCCTGCTGGTGTTAAAACCACTGCAATTTTAGGTTCCCTTTTTCCCCACTGAAGAAGTTTCAAGTATGATCAAAGGGTAGAGAGCAGTTGACTTTGAAAATTTTCTGGGGAAGATTAATTTTAGCAAAGTCTAAGCAAATAGCTGTAGTCCTACTGGTGGGGGTTTTTGTTGTTTTTGTTGTTTTTTCCTAGGTTTTTTTAAGGCATCGATGTCCAATGAAATAGTGCTACATTGAGGTACCAATGAAAATGGCAGTGGCTTGCTGCTGCCCTATCACTTACTCGGCAACCTATGATATCAGCAAAAGCTGAAGAAGACTGTTTCCAGCTCCTGCCCTAAGAACTACTCAGCTGACATCATAAAAACCTGCAAATGTCAGGTATTTATAGCTAATCAGCTACTTTGTCACCAGTTGCATCACAATATGCTACAGAAGACACAAAATTAATAACAGTAGATCTAAAAAAAGGAAAATTATATTTGTGTTGTTATTAAAAATTGAATAAAAACAGACAAATTCTTAGAAAAGTAGGAAAAATACATGAAAACACAGTAATTCTTAAGTCAACCTGCTATCTGCCAAGAAAATGAAATTCTGTGATTTTACTAAAATTTAGAGTGAGTGTAGAGTAAATATGTTTAGAAAAAATAAACATCTTTCAGGAAAATAAGTTGAAAGCAAAAAATGTCAGAATGTAAGAAAATTTCCTTTAAATCTATTTTGTTATGGAATCAGAGAGGAGTATCTCCAGAACACATTCACTCTGGATAGTACTTAAAAAGGAGCAGAAGTCTTGGAAAGCAGTCCAGATAAACCGAAGACAATGCTTCTCATTACCTGTTACAGGAATCATTTTGCGAAAATGACTTGTCAAGTGTATTTCTGCAATTTATAAGAATCTAGAGACTTACTAGAGCAGTAAAGCAGACTCTACATTTCTTCACTTTTTCAACTTTTTTTTTTTTTTGTGGAAAAACTTGTTTCCACCCTGCTGCGTTGTGTATAACTGATTCACACTGTTATCTATGCTGCTGTACGTTAAATAAAAAATATTTTGCTGGGGAGGAGAAAAGATTTAGAGAACTGTTACTGTAACTACAAGTAAACAAGTATGTAATTTATTTTGAGAAGAAAGATAAATTGGGAAAACTTCAAAAAAATGAAACAAACAAGTAGGAAAACTCAAGTAGCTGGGACATCAGGCTGCCTGTAGCCAGAACTAAAGGTTTGTTTTCTGCTACATCAAAATAAAAGACTTTCTCAGCTGCTTCTTCCTGAATTTCTGTGGGAATTTGGTGAGCAAGTCAGGATGTGAACACATGAAAATTATACATTATTTCTTCAGATCTGGTATCTATACCTCATTGAGTTAAAAGTGATTTGCTATGCTTTGGATCAGCTCACATTATGTTAAGTTAGTAGTCAAGTGCTACATGGAAAAAGATTTGTCAGTCTCTTTCCCTGGGTCATCATCATTTTGTGCTAACAAGTCATCACGTTTTTGGAGGCAGTCTTTGTTCACTAAAAGGTGTCTGATACCATTTAAATCAGTGAAAGAGACTGTTTTCAGACATTTTTTCTTCTTAAATGTATGTTAACATTTCTCTTTTCTAAAACATAAATGCAGCACAATGTATTATAGTCAGTAATCTCAGCATTCTACAGGAAGAAGTCCTGCCTTCATCCACTCTATATTAATTTTTTATATGGCTAAAGGTCTTTTGAATGTCAGCTTCTAAATATGGCACAGCTGTTTTAAATCAGTGCATGTCTTTTGCTAATTAAATATATTGCCAGTGTTATGGTGGAAATGCAGCTTCCAAATCCTGCTAGGCCCATTTTCTGTCTTTTTCAGATCACTGATGTTTACAGGTGTGACCATGCAAAGTTAAACCTGTCATTACTAGTTCTTTGCAAATGAAATGCATATGAAATGCATTATAAACCAACACCCAACAAAGATTGTCTCTGCTTCTTTTAAGAAGGTTATAATGCTTTATAAATAATGCTGTAGTCTAGTATTCTCTATTTACAGATTTTTAAGTTGCATATTTATAGCTTACTCACACTGCTCCTCTTATTAAAACAGGCTCAGACTTAGTAAAACTTACTTTAATGTGACTTCTTTACAATGTGTCTCGGTTTGAAAGACAGGTATCTGCTAAGGAGGAGCAGGACCTCCTTAGGAAATGTGGAATCCAAATCCCCTCCCTCCGAATTATTATAATTTAAGAAATTAAAGGGGCTTTCAGGCAGAGTTACGGGATAGGGATAACAGTTCTTTACTAGTATTTCTAACAATGCAAACCAACAATAACAATTATAGCTACGATACCA
>VZUI01031898.1:0-11129 GCA_013401135.1 Cettia cetti
GGAAAGGAAAGGAAAGGAAAGGAAAGGAAAGGAAAGGAAAGGAAAGGAAAGGAAAGGAAAGGAAAGGAAAGGAAAGGAGAATAGAAAGAGAGAGATAAAGCGAAGGAGGGAGTAGGAGAGAAAGAAAGAATTGAAAAGGTAGAGAGAGGAGAGAAAGAAAATCGAAAAACACTAGCACAAAAAAACCTTAAGAAAGAACGAAGGAAGTCAAGACTGTCATAACTATTGAGTGTGGGTGCCTGTAACTGCTGTTTCGTACTCCACGCTGTTCTCGCCATAAACACCTCAAAAAGAAACCTCTGGATTTGGATCTCCGGCCGAGGAGACTCTCGGGGCTCCCCGATTCAGCTCCACCCGCTGCCTCATGGCTTTCCCTTCGCACAGGTTTCCCTCTTCCCCGTCCCACAGAGCGAGCGGCTGTGTGCGTTTGGGGACCCTCTGCTGCCCGCTCACGGCCTCCGGAGCAGGGCAGGGCCGAGAGCCGCCGAGGGCCGCGGAGCGTGTGCCCGCGGGGTGCGGCGCTGGGCTGCGCCATCCCCGGGGCCGCTGTCCCGCCCCGAGCGTTCGGAGGCTCCTTCCCCGCCAGGAGCCAGGCGTGGGGGCTGCGAGCGCTGCCACGGACCAGAGGAGCCTTAAGCCAAGCCGCTGTCGACGTGCTCGGATGGGAGCGACCCGCGCGGGACGGCGAGATGTAAAATGCCACAGAAGAGAAACTTCAACAGCGTTCAAGAAATTCGGCGTCAGTGTGACATGAACGGATATTGAATCCGCTGCTTCGAGAGGGGACGCGACGGGGAATGCCTGGGGTGGTGGGACGGAGAGGCGGGACAGGTAGGGAGGCAGCAGGTGGTGGCATCCCGCGACACCCCGCCGGCGGCCACGACGACAGGCAGCTCCGAGCAGCCCAGCCTCGCCCCCAGAAACAAGCTCGGCCGTAGAGCCCTCCGGGGAAAGCCTCTCCGCACCCTGTTTTCTCCCATGCTCCCTCCCCGCTATGGACACAGAGGTGTCCGGGACATCGATGGAGCCGGGGGCTGGCCGGGAAGGGAGCTCCCCGCCGCGCTCTGGGGCAGCCACCCGGGAAGCGCGGCGGGACGCGGCGGTGGCAGCAGCGGGACGCTTCCCCGGTCAGGCTCTGAGGCTGGGAGGGAACCAGCCTTAGTTTAGAAGGGAAAAGTACCCGCTCGGACCCCCCGGCCCACAGAGCACGGCGCTGCGGGGGCAGCGGGCCGGCCGGGCCCCGGAGAGGCCAGGCCGGGGAACGATGCCCTGGAAAGGGCCGAGCTGGCGGTGGAGCGGGCAGGAGGGGCTGGCTCCCGGGCTGGCACCTGGGCCCAAGCCTCAGCAGTAAATCGAGACAACTAGCCTAAAGATTAATTATTTTTGTGAGGGTTTTTTTTTTTTTTTTTTTTTTTTTTTTTTTTTTTTTTTTTTTTTTTTTTTGTGGCAGAAACATAATACTATTTGGCAAAAAAAGAAATTACCAGCAAAGGGCCGGAGAGATTAACATTTGGAAACTTATGAAATGTAATCTGCATATCCAATTGATTCCCAGCATATCAGTTGAAAGGATAAAGATGCGTATCTCCATGATGGATATTGCATTAATAGGCACATAAATAAAGGTTGAAAAGTCATCACTGAAAGCTTTGAACCTTTTCCCATCGCTTTTATGTCCCATCCGCACGTTTCAGCACCATTTTTTTAATTTTTTTTTTTATGTGTTGTTACGTTTTCATTAATTTACAGCCACAGCGCGCCTGGCAGTCGGAGAAGGGGCAGCTCAGTGCGGGAGGAGGCTCTGCAGAAGGCCAGGAGTAGGGGACAGAACACCCAGGATCCCCGAGCTGAGCCCGAAACCACTCTCGAGCTCCCCTGAGCGGGCCGAGGGGAAAGGAGGGCACCCTGCCCCTGCCACTCCTAAGGAAGAGCCTCCCCCGAGGGTTGCCTCCTCGGGATCGCCTGTGCCAGCACCACGGAGGGAAGAGAAATCTGGAGGGTAGCGGCAAAGCATTTCCGTGGTGGGAAGATCCGAGGTAGAGCTCACTCATCACAAGGGCCCCGAAGGGAGCTGTGAGAGAGAGCAAACAAACATCCAAGGGGTGGGAGGTGTCCCGGGAAGAGCCGAAATCCATCTCCCCGTAACCGGCGAGGCTGCCCGTGGGCCAAGGCTGAAACACTTGACCCTACAAATGGCTCACTTTGCGGCACCGGCCGCCCTCTGCCTCCCCGTAAACTGGCAATAAATACAACATGTATCTCACTAACTCCTCACCTTTCTGATTACTACCAGATCCTGCAGTAAGCGATACTACAGCTGCCACTCGGCACTGCCGCGTGCCCTCCGAGCCAGGACAGGGCTCCATCTGCGCTCCTGGGGCTGGCAGCGCTGCGGGCCCCGCACCGCAGAGCCCGGGGGCTCCTTCCAGCGGCCCACGGCGCCTGGGAAGGGACGGGAGCAAAAGACGGCGTTACTCATTGATCTATGACTTTAGAGATCACCATGGAGTTTCGGGTGCATGTCGGAGAGCGGCGGCAATGCTCCAGCGTGTCCCCACGGCGAGGGCAGGGCCGCCGAGGCACGGACGGGAAAGGCGCGTTGCCTTCCGCACCGCCTCCGTAGTTAACGGCCCCATTGCAAAACGAGGCGTCTAATCCTCCTTAATTACCAGTAAAAACACCAGAGATTATTAATTCCAGCAATGTCATAATGGATTTCCAGCGGGAGTTTTTCTGCAGCAGAGACCATGAGGCTTTAGGAACCCGAACTCGGACCATCAGATACATTTGCTGCGGAGCGAGGCGTTTGCACAGCGGCTGGAGAAACGAGGAACACCCTGCGAGACCCAACAGATGGGCACCGGCGAGCGTCCAACACTCCATCCCAACGGTCCCAAATGTCTCCTGGGACATTCTTACTTCCCTCCCTGCTCCCTTGCCCTCCATCCAACACGATGGACGCGGGAATTAACGATACTAAGGGAGAAGCGGCCCTCCTAACCCTAGACATTGAATTCATTACCCGCTATTTCGCCCACAGCTATATGATTTCATCTCTTATTCTTTTAAAGATGAACTGAATTAAAATTTGGGAAAGGATAAGCAGAAAGAGAGTGAAAATGAGAGAAAAATTGAAACAGCGAAAGAAAGGAGAGAAGGAGGAAAGAAAGGAGGGAAGGAGAGAAGGAGAGAAGGAAAGAAGGAAAGAAGAAGGAAGGAAAGAAGGAAGGAAGGAAAGAAGAAGGAAGGAAGGAAAGAAGGAAGGAAAGGAGAAGGAAGGAAAGAAGAAGGAAGGAAAGGAAAAAATAGAAAGAAAGAATGAAGGAGGAAAGGACCAGAGAAGGGTCTTGCCGCTGCCGGGGCTGTGGCCGTGCCCTCCGCCGTGTGAGTGGGAGAGTGCCGGACCTGGGGCAGCGGGCAGGAGGCGGCCAGCTCCAGCCCCCGGCTATAGCCCCAGCTCCAGCCCCAGCTCCAGCCCCCGGCTATAGCCCCAGCTCCAGCCCCCGGCTAAAGCCCCAGTCCAGCTCCAGGCCCAGCTCCAGCCCCAGCTCCATCCCCCGGCTATAGCCCCAGCTCCATCCCCCGGCTATAGCCCCAGCTCCATCCCCCGGCTATAACCCCAGCTCCAGCCCCAGCTCCAGCCCCCGGCTATAGCCCCCGGCTCCAGCCCCAGCTCCAGCCCCAGCTCCAGCCCCCGGCTCCAGCCCCAGCTCCAGCCCCCGGCTCCAGCCCCCGGCTAAAGCCCCAGCTCCAGCCCCGGCTCCAGCCCCAGCTCCAGCCTCAGCCCCAGCCCCCGCTCCCCGCAGCGGGCACTGCCCATCCATCCTCGAGCGGGGCCGGGAGCCGGCTGATGCCGCTGTTTTCCCGTCTCCCTCCCCGCCACCCGTCCCGTGCTGGGGTACAGGGTCCCGGCTCACAGCTCCGCTCAGTGCCCTGCGCTCCCTTGGCCGGCCGGAGCCCCGCGGGGTGAAGCCGCTCGCAGCGGGGCGGGCAGAGCGCGACCTGCGGGCTTCGGGGCGCTCTCAGCACCGGCCCCCCGCAGCAGCTCCCCGCTCCCGGCCCCTCCGCTGCCCCCGGCCACAGCCCCGGAGCGAGGGCAGAGCTGGTGCTCGGCCTCGGGCCAAAATTACACAACTGCCCACAAAAAATAAAGAACTTAGGGTCTTCGTTTGTTGGGTTTTTTTGGTTTGTTGTTTTTCTTTTTCGGGGGCAGCAGACCCCATTAATATCTGGACTAACAGTGTTAGTGATCATTACCGAAGACACTTTTTTCTCCCCTTCAGAAAGAAAGCAGAAGGAACTTCCAAACTAGAATGTTACGTATTTTCCAAGCAATGTTGATACTTACATAATGCAGGGAGATCTACTTTTATTCTCACACAGAAAGATTTGCCACCTAACGAGAAGAAAGTGCTTTTTCTATTTTATGGTTTAATTTCATTTACTTCGGAGTTTTCTAGAGTTTTAGATTTTATTTTTTTTCCACAGAAAAATACTTTCTTTTTCCTAATATTAACTGTCCAACTAACAAGTCCTTATTTTCCACATGGAGACCAAGCTGGCATTATTGTTCAATATCACTTTTTCTAAGTCATAAAAAGTTTAGTCCTTCCCATTTTAAAGCAAAGCAAATTTTGATCTTTATCTCTCTCTTTATTCCTCAAATTTCACTCATGAAAACACACAATTAAAAAAACAAACAAAACCTCAACCAAACCCCAAATGCTGTTGTTACTATTACTAATAAAATATCACAAAATAATAACTAAAATGGATTTGCTAGATTTTGCTACACGATTAAAGAACTTAGAGGTAGGATAGGGAAAAGTAGCTTACATCTAGACTTATAATGAGCTAATGAAGTCTAAAATTTAGATTTCCTGGTGAATCAGAAGTAGGTTTGGAGGAGAAAAAATACTAAGAATAATTCAAGCTATTCCCCTCAAATTTCATAATCCAATGAGAATAATCAACCTCATGGCATTTGATTACTGTAAAAATCTTCTTAAAACAGCTGAAATATTTCTCATTTGAAGCTGTTTGTAAGAGATTGTGATCACCTTGATGCCAGATCTCTCAATCTGCATGACATGTGAACAGCACGCCGGAGACAGCTCAGATGCTGAGCTGTGAAGCCTGTTTGAGACCCAGGTGTTTTCAGTAAGACCAGATACAGGCAGAAGGCCAACACTGCTCCTTCCCTAAACACAAGCAAGAGTATTTTATGCTGCATTGATCAAAGATTAGCGTAGTTGAATGTGTCTAGTATGAATGAATGCCTCCCCCACGACACAAACCATGTTTTGTTAATGCAGCTGAGGCATTTCTTCCAGTTATCTTCATTTCTACAAGCACCTGGATAAAATGTGAAAGCAGAGTAAATTGCAGGATTTTCTAGCTTTAACAAAAGTGAGCCACCAAATTTAAATACCCTTCAGAAACATTAGGAATTATTGCCATGAAAAACTCATTTGTACTGTTTGTGTGAAGATTTTGCACCAACGGACAACTGCCAGGGAGCTGACTCTAATGTGGTTTAAATGAGAAGAGATGACCACAAGCAAATATAAACATTTATCTTTTTATCTTTTTCTTATATTTTTGCTTTATCTTTTCTTTATTTTTTAGGTTTTTTGGCAATGAAACATGATTTAAAAAATCATCTAAAAGCTTCTGATCTAGACTGGTAGAACAGACAAGGACAGAATAGCTACAAAGCATCCATAACACAGGGGAAAGGGCCATTGAGCTCAGGAGGGTTTAAGTGCACAGAAGGAGCTCTGACAAAGTCAGACACATTCAATTTCAATAAATTCTAGGCTCTCAATTTTGTGTCCATAAACATATCTCACACCATATTAGTAACAACTGCACTGTTTGTGCTTAAGCCAGCAGGTCAGGGATGGTTAAAACCATTCCTCTGGACACACTCATGTTCAAATCCTGGCTTCTCCAGCAGCTGCTAAAATTTTCAGTGATGCAGAGAATACACTGTTATGGGGAAGAGATGGGATTGTAGCAGTCGTGAATGTGAGCAAGGGTGCTGCAGCAGCACCTTCCCTTGGGATTCTCCAGGACCACTGCCCTCAGCAAAGCTGGTCAGTCCCAGGTGTGAGCACAGAGCACACCTATGGAGAAACTGCACTTCACACACACACTTCAAATTCACACTCAGAGGGGTTCTGGCTGTTTGCACAACCAGCACAGCCAGCTGGAAGGGTTCTCTCTCTCCAGTAAAATCGCTCAGCAATGTAGGATTTAAACACGGAATCCATATTAACCCTGTAATTATAATACCTGTGCCTCCCGGCCCCTGGTAACTGCCTGTGTGCAGAAACTCACTCTCCCATCATGCATAAAAGGTGTTTTAAATGAAGTGTTACACACAGTGAGCTACCTTGGGATGCAAGCCTTGAAAACAAACCCTGTGAATGATTATTTGAGCTACAAAGAAAGAGCATTAAGCTAAGAAGCAACAATATTTCCATTGCATTTGTCTTTCAACATATTTTTAAAATATCTTTTTACAGTACAAGGAAAAAACCCAGAAATTAATTCTTTTCTGTTCTTTTAAGTATAAATGCAGACAGAAACTCACTTTTCAGAGTAAGATGGTCGAGGTTCTCAGCCCACAGTACTATGATTAATCATGATTTTCAAAATATGCTTCCAAAATGCTGTCTCAACCCAGACAAAACTAGATGGGAGGCAAACTACCAGTCACTTCAGGAAATACAGGTCATTGCTGTAATTGGAGGGATGTGTAACCCAGTACCCACTTCTGTTAGCTACTTTTTATTATTTGGCTTTGTGCTAAATTACAAATTATCATACAGTAACTGGTATGTTGTTTTTTTGCATGATAAAACAGAAAATCTTATCCATAAGCAGGCCTTTTAGCAAATCAACTAGATAATGTGCATTTATGAAACACTTTTAAGTGTTTTTCTGTCAAACCTGCCTTTCCAAGATGAATACCCACCATTATATAAATGAACATTGTGTGATTCTTTACTACTTGTGGGCTAGTAGTAAAAAAAGGAACATAATTTCTTCTCTGCAACTGCAGGATTTATTAGAGACACTTTCAAAGGAGAAAGCAGAAATAACTGTGTCATTGAAGGGACAGGATTATTATTAAAAACATAATCGATTTGAAAAAAATTGAACTTTCAAGCACAAGTTACACAGAAGGGGAACATTAAAGAAGTTGTGGTAGTGATCTCTCTAATGCATCCCCACATATTGTCAAAGGCAGAAGCTGCCCACAAATAGCACATATTGACCTTTCTCCTGCAGCTGCTGTTTGGTCCAGTGAGAACTTTCCTCCAGCAGAAGTTGCCACCTGTCCCAGGTGAGATAGAAAAGCCCAGTTTGCAGCACATGGCTACTCACCCAGGTTGTGTGTTGATTATCTGGGTTCTTCCCTCCTGTTTTTCTTTCCTTCTCTTGGTCTAATGTGACTGACATCTGGCAGCCTATTCCAAATCTCAAACTTCACATTTGATCTTCCCATTTGGAGTCCAGTATGCTCCAGTTAGGCAGAGGAACTGGGGATTATTGCCACAAAAATGCTAAGATCTTTAGGCACAACAGGAAACTACGGATCTTTCAGAGTTCACCCAGACTGTGATCACAGAGAGGCCAAACAACTTCTGAGAAACATCAGGCCTTTGTTTATTTTTTTGGTGTTTCCACTCCCTGTGCCCCACACTGGATAACACAGGAAAATATTGCACAGTAGGAAAAAAAACCCAACAAAAACCCCAATAACTGAGCACAAGAAAAACCCCAGCCAGCAGCTTGTATTTCCCATTATTTCCCCCACAGTGTTGTGGATTATCCTGTCTTCCCTGCTTTCCCACAGAGTGCCCCAAAGTGACACTTCTGCAAGATGTGTGGATTGTGTGACTGATGCACATCCCTTCTGCTGCATATCTCTGGGTGGTTTTAAACAACCAGAACACACTGAAAGAGCTACAATAATAAAACACCACCAGCCACACAGATTTTATCTTTCTGTATTTTTACTTAACTTTTTTCTACTGAAACTTGAGCAAAGTTTTGCTTTGGATAAGCAATCTGTACACTCAAAGGAACCCAAAATACAAATATAATACTGGGATTCTACAGTACCCAGAGATGTATACAATATATGATTTTTTTCTGACTGGTATTGTGATGTGGATCCAGACTAACACTCCTGAAACCAGTGGAGTTTCCCAAAATTTATGTAAGCAGAGAGAAGGATTTGGCATAAGATCAGACCGTCCATTTTAATTTGGCTCTGATATATTTTCAGATATATGGGGAAGAACCTGATACGTAATATGATCACTCAATGTGAATAAGCCTGAAAATCCGGTTTAGGCCTGTGATCTTCAGTATTTTGTAATATGCCAACCTCTAAATGCTTTAAAGTTGACTCTCATGCAACAGATTTAAGTTTCTGATGATCAATTTGCTTTTCTTACTTACCTTTCACCGTTCTTTTAGTAGTCCATGGATCCCAGCTGAAACCATTGGTTTAGTAAAAATGGCAAATACTGTTTACAGAGAAAAGGCAAGGAGGAAACTATGACGTGGCAAGTAAAGAAAAAGATGGAGTACACACTTCTTACTGTAATCAGTATTTCAGCTCTGTAACAGCTTCCGTGGGACAGCAGCTCCTGCATCCATCCCCACATGCAGGGAGCTCACTGGTGTGCTGGCAGCACCCCTGGCACACTTCAGCAGCTCCCTGCAGCCACAGCCTGCAGGACTAAGGCAAAGTAAAGGCAAGGACTCTGCAGGGAGCTCCAGCTGGGCTCCAGGAGCACTCAGAGCCACCTCTGGAAGTCTGGAGTTGGAGCGGCGACAGCTGGCTGGGCTCACCTGAACTGCAAGGTACTGGAGCTTACCTGGCTGAACAGAAATGCAGATACACACACTGCATTTGCAGAGAAGCACAAAAAGGTAGATCATGTATTGGTGTATATGATGTACACATGTACATATTTTATATATTTATTTTTCTTAGAAAACATTGCTGCTGTTTATGTCCATTAATTTACATATATTTATTCCTACTACAGTATCATTTACAATAATACTTTCACTTCTATAGCACCTCCTCTTCAAGGATCTCCAATTGCTTAAAAATGTTAATAAATAAAGCCTCACATCTTGCCTGTGAGGTAGGTCAAGGCTATTATCAAACTTTACAGATGCATTAACTGAAGAACAGAGAGGTTAAGGCCCAAATTTTCAAATATTTGTACCTGAAGTCAAGCACCTAAATTCTCATTTAGATGCTTAAATAAAAGTCTTGTGATTTTCTTTGGTGCAGAACATCTACAACTACTGCTGAAGTCAACAGGGGCTAATGGTCAGGCCTGATTTTAGGAGGCATAACCTTTTAGACAGCTAACAAGCAACTCCAAGCTGGAAAACACTGGTCTAAATAGACAAATCTCGGTCAGAGCCACAGTTGATCCCAGTAATTTATCTCCTCAGGGCCTTTATATAATGATGTACAACTTTAAAAGGCTGGTGTGGATCTTTTTCAATAGACATAAGTGACACAAAAATCATTTACTGTTTCCACAAACTGCGTCCATCATCAGAGTCTGTACAGACACTGCTTGGTTTGTGGGGTTTCTTGGGTGTCAGGGGGTTGTTTCTCACACATTTGTGATAATCAAGACATTGCACAGCACGCATCACTTGTGCAGTCATAAAACACATCACTCATCTTCACCTGCCGTCTTTACATTTCTACAGAGTCAATTTCTTTGCACTTGTGATAAACAGAAGTGGTCAAGTAAAGGTCTATTAAGAGGATACTTGTCAGGATATCATGCAGACAGCTTGCAAAATACACATACTAAAAGATCACTTTTAAAATTCTTGAATTTTTAAGCACGAAAATAATTACCTCATTCCATTACAGTACTGTGTAGAAACACGGAATAAGCAGCATTATCTTATTCCCAATAGAATAGATTATAACAACTAATTAAGTTTAAAAAATTCAGGCACCAAATGAATTATCCTGCAACATAGAACAGTATCTATATAGAGTGCTCTCCTTAATTATACTACAGGACCAGCTGTATGGCAATGTTTTTCCATTTCATATCATGAACATCTTGGTACATTTCAAAGACACCTTTGATGTTCCAGCCTCACAGAACAAAACCGTTCTCTACTGTCCGTTACAGAAACTTCCAAGACAGAAGATAAACTTACAGAAAGGGAAAACCACCATCTTACTACAACTATCTCGACCGAATTTTCAATCACTAATTTCACTACTGCATTCCACTTTTACAGTGATGCTGAAAGTCCATACTTTAATGTGGGTTTCTCTCACTGCATAAAAATTGACATTGGTGGCCAGTGAAATATTAATCCCTGTGACGGAAGTCTCTTGGCTCTATTTTAGAGCTCAAGTAATTAAATCATGTCCCATAAATTGTTTTAAGTGTTCAATGTAGTGTTTCAGTCTCCCACATTAAATCAGAATTTAATAGAATTAAATAATACAGCTTATTTTAAGCAACCATCGGAGGGCTCAACAGCCTTCTAATAAAATTATAATGAAACCATACTCAGTACACTGTAGGAAACTTTGGCTCAGTCTCTTTTAAGACAACACATTTCTGTTACAGCTTCTTCTATACGTTAACTTGTTAACGTCATAAAAGGGAAAAAACCAAAGCGCACGTAACATGGTGTTCCTGTTCTGCTCCTAACCACAGTGAACCTCTCCAATTATCTTCCAGGTGGGGGCAACAGTAAGCCAGTTTTCCTTAATCGCGGTTGTGTCCTTCTGCACCAGGAGCTCAGCACCCGGGATGCGCTCCCCGCAGAGGCGGGGACCGCGCACATCCCCAGCTCCGGCTCCCCAGGGAGGCCCTTCCAGCCATCTCTGCCCTCCCTGCTGAGCGGCCGGACCCTCCGAGACCCCTCGCCGGGTCACCCCGCAGCCCTTCCCCACCGCCTCGGGCTGCGCCAGTGCCGCGGGGCCCCCCGTGACATCGCGCCGGCGGTCGTGGCAGGGCCGGCAGCTGTCACCCCGCCCCGTCCGTGCGCTCCCCTGCCGCGGCCCGCCCGCCCCGCGGCCGCTCGGGGCTCAGCCCCCGGCC
>VZUI01031903.1:0-13937 GCA_013401135.1 Cettia cetti
TTCTCAGAAACGAACACCCCAAGATGAAATTCATCACAGTGAGAGGGAACCAGATGATGCCCTGACAGAAGAAGAAGAGATGCACCCCTGAGCTTGATTTGGAGAGTCACCATGACCTAACGAACGAGCCTGCTGTGGGGATGGGAGAGAAGCTGACCAGAAGGGAGCATCTCCGGGTGTGCCCGTGAGGACGGCGATACAGAGCACGTGGTTTGCAAGTTAGCAACCTGATTCAGCTGCACATATCCCTGCCTACTCCGGCTTGCCGTGGTCTGGTGGACAACTCCTGCCGTGTACTCCCCATAAAGCTGTTCTTTTCAATAAAGAGCTGAAAATTAACAAAGGCATCAGCCCTGTTCTTTTCAGTTTCCTAATCATCGTGGTCAGCATTCTCCATCAGAAGCAACACCCGTCCCAGGTGTGGGCAAGGAAGCGTCATGCTGTGAAAAAAGGCAGCAATGCTTTTGTGAAAACTTGCCCATATGACACAGGTGCTAAATGTGTCACATCTCTCAGCCAAGAAGTGCTTTAAAATGCATACTGAGTTTAAGCATGTTACTCCCTAATGTGCATGGCAAAGTAGAAATGCACTTGTGAGTATAAATATATTTAAATGTTCTCTTTTCTCTGTGAGTCCTTTATATATTACTGTAAGGCCCACAGATAGCATGATGTCATTGGTAAACAAGAACTGAAAAAATGGCTTAGAAACCAATAGTAACCATGATTATCCCTGGTAATGTATAAATAAGGTAGGCTTTACTATCACAGGCTCCCTTTTTTCCTGTCCAGCTGAATGAATGTCTTGGTTTAAGACAATTTAAGGGGGACACTCTAAAATGAGTTACCTCCCCTTAGTTTTAAGTTTTACCTCCCTTTCCACTAATAAGGAGAAACGATTATGTGTAGACCTAAGTGGAAAAGAACAGTTTCTTTAAAAAGGGAAAATAGCAACTGGCAAAAAATAACAGTAAATAATCATTGGTTACAAAGTTGCTGAAATCTCGGGGCCTCCCTCAGGGAATGAAGAGACTCAAAATGGCGGAGTGAAACATTCCCCAAGATGGCGCCCACCGCGGGCAACTGCCTGAGGGCAGACAAGGAAAATGGCAGCAGCTGTCCCCCCTCATCTCCCTGGTAGCATCAGCTCCCTCAGCGCACACAGCATGACACACTTTGGTGGCTGGATCTTGGACAAGGGCTGGAGCCTGTGGAGGGACTTTGCCCTCCTCTTGGCAGCAGACAGCAAGCAGTGGGCTGGGGTGTCCCAGGCTCCTCACACCTCGCCTGCCAGACGCTGGTGGCTGGCTGAGGTGACTGCATGGAGTGTAGCTGCTCCTCTCAGGGCAATGCCACAGCCAAGTGTGCTGCAAAATCCACTCTGAAACAGCTTTTGGTTGCCAAATGCAGCTTCTGGAGTTACTACTCTGTAGGAGAAGGGAATGAAGGTGACCTTGCTCCTGATCAGTAACAGCTGTGTTAATTACCCAATACAGCCTCACCCCTGATGAGTCACAGCTGTAGCCAATAAAGGTAAATGTGATCAAAGGGAGTGGGTGAGTTGCTGAGGGAGGGTCTTTATGGAGGAGGAACACTGGGGAAGAAGCAATTAGAAAATCATGAAGCAGGATCCTGAGGAGAGAGAATCCCTGCAGTGAGGTCACTGGGTGTGCAGCCAGAACTGTTGTTGGAAGCTGCAGTCACAGTCTGGCTGGGTAAAAGCTGCACTCAGAGCCTGCAACTGATCCCTGCAGTCAAAGCTCAGCAGGGAATAAGCAGCAGTCAGAGGCTGCAGGGGAAACCCACAGCAGGAGCTGCTGCAGCCAGAGGCAGGGAATGGTTGGGGTCAGGATGGCTGAGCTGTAGAGAGGAATAAACCAGGGCCCTTTTCATGCTGGGATAGACAAGGAGTCTGTGTCTGGGCTCATTTCTACCCTCTCACAAGAGGACTGCTGCAGCACTACTCTTGTAAGCAGGGGCAAGAAAAAGCTAAGAGGTAAAGGCTAGAGAGTGACTGCCTAAGTGCCTCAATTTCTAATGAGCCCAGGGCACCTCAGCCCCCTGCCCCCCCCATTGTGTTTTCTGGCCTCAGGGTCTTAAATATACGGTAATAAGTTTGAGCACAGGTAGGTATGGAATACAATGAACATTTTGGGCTCCCCAGGACAATGCACCATTAAATACAATGAGGAGTTTATTATCTTTGCTGCTGAGGAGTAGTCCTGAGGGGTGACTGGTGGCCCTTGAAGTGTTTTGGGCACCCTGGCTTGGCTCACTGAAGTCCTGTCCTTCAGCAAAAGCTTGCAGGATCATCTCCCACAGCCTCACAACAGCCTCTGATTTTTCTTTTCCCTCTGGAAAAGGGCTTCTGAACATGTGTGCAGAGATTTATTATGCAGACATCCACAGAATAAGAATAAACTAAATTCCCACATCACCAAGCCATGTACTGTTTGAGGTTTAATGAAGATTTCTCTCCCCTCCAAGCACCAAGTGGATGCTATATAATTTAAATTATGTATAAGCCTATTACAGAATAAGCAGTGCTAAATTTTATATGTGTACACAGAGCACAATAAATTATGTATCTTTCTTGCCTTAATATTTCATGAAGAAGAGCCATGACATGTATTGATTTCATTTAGACCCGAGTTCAAGAGAGCATTTAAACATATTTCTATTTTTAAAATCCATGAATCATCATAACAGGACTGTCCAGGTGCTTTCAGTTAGATGTGTACTTAACAACCATGCTGAATTTGAGCCATAATGATAATCAGATTAATATTTTGAACTAGTGCCCAAGGAAGCCAATGGGAGCCATTTAATCAATTTTACTAAGCTCTTGCAGTAAGATTCATTTTTTAATGTATTTGTATGCATATGTATATTTAATGAAGAAAATGGAAGGTAGACCTTTACTGAGAAATTGGAGTCTGTCTGAGCCTGGAGTCATCTTATATAGTCATGAATTTCTGTAGCAATCTGAAAAATCAAGGCAAGTTATCTCAAAATGCCACTGGCAGCCCCATACTCATTCCTCCAATGCCCAGGGCATGCCACACTGAAGGCTGAACACTCCCCGGCCAGTGTGAGTGAGCCAGCATCCTTCGGGTAACAGGAACTCATTTTTACCTAATGAAATTACTGGCATCCATTTTCTGTCCTGAAAGATATGGGGGGGGGGAAGGTTTTACGGACAAAATGTTCAAAAGCCATTGAATTCTAAACCTCTGATGGGTCCCAAACATTTTGCCTAAAACTGTCCTCTTATTGCTCAGCTATAAATTCTGAAACCAGAATAAAAACTACTGAGACTACACTAAATGCAGTGGGGTTTTTTTCAGTTGGATAGGCCATATTAATGGGATTTAAATGATTATGTAGCAATGTTTACTCCATTTACACTTCCACAGTCTTTTTATTTCCTAAGAAAACTCTTAGAGTGTTATTTATTGTCTCATCTGAAAATGGCAGAACGCTTAAATGAATTATTTTTCACTTACCTGGAAGGGTTTGAAATTTCTGGAGATCACAGAATAGCAAATATTTAGTAGGCTTCCATATCATGGTACAAGTTTCTTCAGTTTGCTTCTGTAGATTAAAAGATTTTGGTTTAGATTTTAAGGATTTAATTCATATGTCAGTATCTGTTAAATGTCCCGTAGAAGAAAATCTGAGAAGACATCCATTTGTAGATACAGTCTTTTTTATCTGTGGCAAAATACAAAGACCTGCAAGCAAGCCAATATTTAATTGCATTATCTAATTGCATCGAAATTTAGTTATGGCTCTCTTTAATAAAATAAATTTGGAGGCTTATATGATAATTCTAAAATTAGATCACGTCACACCTTATGGCTGTCAGTTCACTTTGTGAGATGAGCCAAGTCTTCCACACTCACCAAAAAAACACCCTTTTGTTTCTGCTCAGAGGCTCTGAGTTGAAAAGACTTTTTGAGAAATGGCTAAACTTATAAAATTGTTTAAATTACAATATTTTTTACAGTCTTCTTCCTAATGAAAGAATTACTGTGGCTGTTATAGACCAGCAGACAGATAATAGAATTTTGGGTTCTGGGAAAGTATGGAATGCTTTGGGAAAGATTATGAGAACAGAGAGAACTTAGGTCCTGCTCGTGGCACTCCAGGCTCAGAGATGCCAGGGAGTCTGACTCTGTGACTTCAGCAGGTGTCAGTGCCCACGAATTTGTCTCTGCCTTCTTTTTAGTCCATGTAAGTTTTTCACCTTCATAGAGTCCTCTGCTAGTGAGTTCTGCAGATCAGCTGCATCTGCTGCAATAAAGGTGCCTCCTGCTAGGCATAAAATAGATCCTGTGTAAATCCTGCTGAAAGCAGGGAGAGCTGCCCCATCGTTGATGATAACACCAGTACCTAGATGTGGGCTTAAAACCCTGAGCTTTAGCTTTTCTCCTATAAAAGGAAGATGTGATTTCTGCGGCAAGAATTAACAATTAAATTAATGCCTGAGAAGGTGAAAGGAACAAAAAAATGACCTCTAGAAAGTGGTGAAATACGTTGTCAGATCAGAATCCTGTCTGTTTCTGCATCTGCCACTAAGTTTCTGTGCAACCCTGATGTGCTCATCTGAAAAAGAGACAGCAATGTTATTTTTGACCAATAAATGACAGAGCTCCCAGCAGGTGGGCACAGGCTGCCCGACACACTTTTATGTTTCTGGCCTCACAGCAGCTTTGGAGGATAAGATGGTGGCTCAGTGCCCCTTGCTTCCAGCCTGGCATCTTAGTACTGGGCTGTTCTGCTTCTGCCTCTCCAGCCAGCCATTTCCCAGGGCACTGCTGTGGCATTGATTCATAAATGTCTGCAAATGTTTTTTACGAGCAGAGTGAAGATGCTTTAGAAGAGAGGCATGCTTGCCTGTTGGGCAGCAGCAGCTCCAATACCTCAGTGCTGCAGTTATATTTGATGGTGCACGTACTTTGCTTTGGGAAAGCTGCCAAATGGCATTTTATTCCTACCTCAGAGCTCTATGCAATGAAAAAAAAGTGAATTTCCATGGGTTTTTTGGCCACAAAAGTGCCTGCAGGTCTTTACACAGCTTTACCAGGCTGGGATCAAAGCCTGGCTCAGACCAAAAAGCACCTTTGGGACTGATGTTGTTTGTGCTTAGAGTCAGGGCTTTATCAAGTGGCTCAGACTAGGGTGAAGGTAGCCACTGTCCAGCTAATTTCCCCAGAATCAAATGGCAGAATTACAGTCTGACCCTTAGCCCAGGACCCCGAAAGGGGCAGCTTTCTCCTAGGCATTAATATAATAGAGAGGTTTTATTAATTCATTGTCATGATTCCTCTTCAGCTTCCAAGCAATCCTGAGACCAGCTGTGTTAGCTGTGTTTGAGTGTTAGAAAAACATACCCAGATATAGTTCCTTAACCTTGCTGATGCTCCTCCACTTTTCTTTCTGCAGCAAATGGAAGGCCATGAATTTTCTGACACGCAGATAATTTTTCTAAGTATGTTTCTCAGTCAAATGAGTGAAGATTTGTTGTCCAACCTGACTGGCATTGATCTGAAGCACACTGAGGGCCATAGAGGTTCTCCCAAGCTTTAAAGTATTACTTTCCTTCTGAATTGCCACATTTCTGCAGGGTAGCTTGCCCTTGCCACATCATTTGCACTGCCCATCTGTTGCTTAGCTACAAGACTAATAAGAGCCCAAATGATAGAGTGGGCACCAAAGCATTTCAAATATGACAAGACCCAAAGGACACTCATCAGTGTATGTGCAGGGATATTGCACATCCTGAATGCTGAGGTTTTAGTGACCATGACTGTTAGCTTTAACTTACACAGCTCTGGTTGCTAATAGCTTGGCTTTTGCTGGAGCTGGTTTGTTTGCAAGCTGTGGCCAGAGACACTGATTTTAAGGACAGTGTGTGCTTGGGGAGAAATCACTAAATGAGGGTCTTGAAAGAGGGAAATGGGATAGGAGAGGAGCTCCTTGGGTGTTTCTGTAAGGGAAAGCTGTGTTTGTCAGAGTTAGGTCTGAGTTGCTGGAGTCAAGTTATGCAATGCAGTATCAATGTGCATTCAGAACTAGCCATAGCTGCTATGTATTACTACTGATCTGTATCCACAGCAGCAATACTTGTCAGCTCTTCCCTGACAGTTTGTGTAAGGGACTTAATTTATAACTTCACAAACAGGAATCACATTTTTGGAGCCTAATGAAAATGAGTGACACCAATGGCCCAGGACACATTTTTGGTTCTCACAGCAGCTACGTGAAAGACACTGTGCTGTGCTTCCAGCAACATCAATTAATAGTCTGGAGGTGAGTGCTCAGCTCAACAGCTGAATTTAGTAACAGCTCATCTGCATGCAAGAGAAGGTTTCTCTGAACCTCCAGCAGCATCTAGTAGGACTCAGCTTTGTGGTGGCTGTGGCTTGTGTGGAGAGGTAGCCTGGGGAATGATTTTCTTGAAGTTCAGCTGCCTTAAGTGTGAGTCATCAATAGGCAACAGAGATAAGAGCTATCAGCTGGACAGTGCTGGACCATGCCGAGAGCAGGGTCTCAAGGAGAGGCTGGAATGGCTTTTTGCTTAAGAGCTTCATTGGAGTAACTGGTTGTGTTGGTCCATGGCTCAAAACCAACCAAGTTCCTGCCTACACCTCCACTTTGGTGCTAGACCAAGGGGACCTGTGGGAAGGGCAAGGATTGCAGTTTTGGTTTTCTTTTAATCTTGTCTCCAAAGATTGCTCTTGGTGTTTGCCTTGCAGATGTGAGCTTGAGGAGACACCATAGCTGACCACAGAAGGAATCAACTGTTTTCCTCATGTTTTAATACACAGAAATGACATGGTCAAAACCTGGTCAGTTAAGAGGAGAGGAGTTCACTATAAAATATTGTGTGATGGATTTCTGGCTCATATATGGTGACACAGTGCTACTGGGAAAACATGCACCAAGGGTGATTTCACACCATTACTATTTCTTCATAACAGTTTAAGCATATATATAAGTAAAGAAGAACAAACCCCTCCTGTGAAAGTGTTAGTGCTTTTTGACCCCTAAACTCAAAACCAAGGAAAGCTCTTGGTGATCACATGGTGATGTGATCCCTTTAGAACAGCAGGGCAAAACCCCAAAACGTGTAATCAAGTGGGACAATGTTGTGTTGTTGCCTAGTAAGATACTGCATTAATGTAGCTCAAAGGGACATGTGCCATGTATATGTGCAGTTTATGGGGTTGTTCTAACACCAAGAAAAGAGTCAAAGTTTGGAACACTGCCCAGGTTTTTTACTTGGTTTCCTGTGTATTCACTTGTCTGTCACTTCTAAACCTGTTTTGCCTCTCACTTAGCAGTGGAGGTGTGCCCAGATAAAGGAATTACTTGAACACCTGCTAGGTATTAGTTTCATAATGCACACCTGTTGCTTGGTCCCAGGGTATCACTCAAAGGCAATTATTCTGCTGTGTTACACTGTCTGTTGATCACTCCTTTTTGCCTTTTATCCTTGTTGTTGTTCTTCCTGTCTTGCAGAAAGCCAAGGTGCCTGGCCATTAGGAAACTGAATTATTAAAACCTCCTATTGATTTTTCTTGACCATACAGCTGACGTTATCATGCAAGGTCCTTGCCTTGAGCTATGCAGAAGGGGTTTCGTTAAACACTTGACAGCTCTCCTCACTCCTTTTCTTCATTACCTTCCCTCTCTTTCCTACCCCATCATTTCCAAGAGGAGGAGGTTCTGAAAACCATTATGCAGAGTCATTTCATTTCACTGTCAGCCTCCCTTTGCTAGCAGCCACACAAATGATAGGATTTTTCTTTCTTTTCACTCTGGAGGTACACAAACAGATCAGTTCGTTTGCTAAAAGCCTCGGCACAGCAAGGTATCCATGGCAACACACCAGCCTGCGCAAGCATCTGCAGACGCTTCAAAAATCAGAAATACCAAGTGATGACAAGGAGTTGCTTCATACAATGGATGTTTATAGGTGTCACAGCCATCTGAAATACTTCCTTTTCCACCCATCAACTCCTTGATTATAATGTGCTTCACATTTTTCTTGCAGCTCCTTTGTCAGAACCCAAGATTTAAGGCAGAAGTAATCCTCCTTTCAATGTTTATTTGCTTTGGGTTTTTCTTTTTTTTCCATTTAGATCACTGGCTGAGGTACCAGCCATCCCAGTGATTATATGGGAATGAGCACCCCAAGCAACACTGATAACTTTCCTCTTTGAACTGAGTTGGAGTACAGGCTTTTCAAATGATAAATCCACAGCTGTCATTGAAGAAGTGGTGTACGTCAGTCCAACTAACAGAAGTAGTTGTGTGAGTGCTAGGCTGAGTGGTGAGTCGACCCATCATGTTGCATGAATTATTGGTTACCTATAGCGATGGCAGATTTAATAAGCTCAATCAGCCATTTTTTTGGAAATATTTTTATTTAAGTTTATCCACCTGCTGGCATGGCAGAGACTATGCTAGTGTGTTTACAGGCACTGGTCTTCATCCAACCTGTGGTTTGTTCAGATCTGCTTTCAGGAGATAACATTCAGCTGCTCAGGCTGCATTGCAGCTGAGCTGATTGCAGAACATGTATCAGTTCACTAGACCAAGCCTGCAAAACCATCTGTAATTCAGAATGGGTAACTCATATGTGCACTGATAGACACTGTTAAGAGTCTCCTGCTGGTGATGGCCCTGGCTAAGGAGCAGTTTTATAATATAGGAAACCAACAGGCAGTCTTCAGGCATTCAGGCCACCTTCCTCAACTCAGGGAAGTACTGCTGCCCCATTAAGATGTGGTGGGTGTGCTTATCCATCAGGCTAGGGCCACTCTGAAACCTAAACTGGACACCTGTGTTTGTTGCTCACACAAAGGCTGAGCACAAGCCTGAGTTTGAAGTTTGGTAATGGGAAAGAGCCCAAATACATACATGCTTAACCTCCAGCTACAGTTGTGGAAAAATAGCCCCTTGTTCTGTCTGTAAGGTTTCCCTTCTCTTAAGAAGTAAAATCTGTATTTTATTCATAGAAAGGTGAAAAGAAATGCAAAGCCCAAACCCAAGACAAATTATATTTCCCCATATTGTGGTGTTAACTTGATTAGGATAATCTGTTTTCAACTGGTGATTTAAGCATTAGGCTTGGAAAATGCAGTAACATCTACCTGTTTGAATGTAACAAGAGGGCTTTATTAAAAAACCTTATCAAAATTCCACCTTAATAAAACAAGCTATCTGTCCACTAGAGCATTGATGAGCTTCCATGTGCAAGCATCTAAGAGATTCTTTCTAAGGTCTTTAATCCTCAATAGCTACTGTTGGAACAATTCAGGCTTTCCCCTAGAACAGGAAATTAAATCTCAAAAATAGTATATTCCTTGTAGTCTGACCAGTTTGACTATTCAGTAACTTACACAGCATATTTATTTTGAAAAGCAAATTTTTCATGTGGTTTTGCTAGAGATTCAGTGTGCAAGGAGATTTCACTACATAAAACTTAACTGTATGTTCTGTTCATTTTCTGTTTGGTCCTGTAAGTAGGCAGTGGGTTTTTTATCTTTTTTTTTTTTTTCATTAGAAGACCTGGAAAGGCTGAATGGTGCATTAGCTTTATTTCCCCAATTCTCAAGATAGATAAAGAAAGCAACACTTGTAGTAGTGAGAAGCTAGAGATGGCAAAACAAGTAACCCAACCTGAAACTTCCTTGCAATCCTCACTCTTTAACTAGAAAATGTCAAGAGCAACAAAACTTATTTTCCTAAAGAGTTTGGATTTTTTTCTTCTTGTTCAGATGGAAATTTAATAGATGAACCATCGTTCTGTGTCCCAGAAAATGGATTAAAGCAGTGAAAGTTGGTTTAGGTTAACTTTCTACAGCTGAACTGTGCAGGGATCAGTACTCCCATTTCTTAATTTTGAATATGTTTAAAAAACATTCTGTGAGATGTCACAAGAAGTCTGAAACCCAGCTTTTTTTTTTTTTTTCCCGTTCTTCTTCAGCAGAGGAATCAGAGGCATAACCAAAATTTCACAGAGTTTCAAGAGCTGAAAGGAAAAAGTAGCTGGATTAGGTAAATGACAGGGGAAGCAGCTCTGCACATAACCATGAACTCTGCAAGGGACCACTACTGTCCATTTTTCACATTGGTTCATTGTGGATTCTTTCCTTTCAATCCCAGCAGTGAGAAATGAAGGTGTCTGCTGAAATGCATTCTCTCCTGCAATTCTTATCTTCTTGCAGCCCCAAGAGCTGGTGGCCCAAGTATTTTATACCCTCTCTCTGCTTTCAAATTATTCTACTTCTAATGCAGAGATTGGCTTTTGACATCAAAAGCATTTAGCAAATTAGAGTGTAACATCCTGAAGCTAATTCTTCCATCCTAATTCACATGGGTACCAAGTCCCTTGGACAAAAAGACCAAAGATAACCAAATCTACAAAGGCAGCACTGCTCTTGTACAAGTCTTTCCACTGGGCCAGATGTCACCTTTGTTTAAAGCTTTCCTGTAGCAACCTGAGACATTTACATTTACAAACAAGAAGTATCTTCAAATAATCTTTGTATGGTAAATAGAATCAAATGGGAGACAGAAAAAGGAAGGCTTTTATATGGAAATGTTATTATATGGGCTGATGAGATACAGTTGAGTTTCTTGTCAGAAACAGAAAAAAATTAAATATAGTTTATGATGCAAAGCCAGGGATAAGTCCATTCTATTTTAGTGGAAGCTTTTATTTTGCTTAGTTGTTGATTAGCATATGAAGTTCTTACAGCTCGCTTTTCTCCCCCATTGCCTCTGTTGGGCACTAGAGGGACCCTAGAGTTTTCCAACCCGTGAAAACTTCCCAGTAACGCCCAGGCGGGAGCCCTGTCTTTCGCGGTCATCTAAGCCTAGGTGTTTCCAAGGAGAAAGTTGGGGAAAAAATTCTCAACATGCCCACAGACTGCAAATATGCCACTGAGAGTAATGTGCAAGGGGACCGTAGCCATCCTTTGTTTCATTAACGCTGGTGCTCACAGCTCTTCCCATCATCAATAAATAAGAGCTGACTTTGACTTGACTGCTCTGATTGCTCAGCTAATGTTGTGACATTGGCGCCAAGGCTTGAGTCATTGTGTTTTTGAGAAATTAAATGTTTCCTTCCCCAGTGTGAAGTGATGCCAAATACCTGAGCTGCCACTGCTGCATCCCAATTAAGCTCTCAGGGGAGCAATGGCGAATTGTTACTTCACTATATAGTAAGAGACAAAGTATTGACACAAATTCCTTTTAAAACAGCATTTCCCAGACACAGTTTCAAATTAATCTGTTCTAAAGACAGCTATAGGCAATGTCATTCCTTTTTCTTTCAGTAAACAGGCAAAAAAATCCTCTGTATTTGACAAACCAGACTTCCATACAGAGATCCATAATTCAGTATCTCAAAGCTTTACTGTAAAGATCATGGTTTATGAGGTGATGCAAATTTTCTTTTTTCCTTTATACAAAAAAGGAAAAAAGTAGTTTTCCCCACTATTGCTTAGTGGAATGATGCTTTCTGATCTCTACATTAATATTTCTAATAAAAATATGTGCATGCATTTTAGTATCTCTAACAAGAATTAAAATATTTTTCAGTCTTAAAACATCTAGTGTCAACACTGCTGCTGGATGTCTCATGTGAAGTATAATGTAATTTGGCTAGATAACTATCTCTGGCAAAATGGTGGCTGCCATTTTTTTCTGTGCTTATTGTTCACTATCTGTGATGATTATTTGAAAGGGAGATGCAACTGAATGACTAACTTCCAAGACTCACCTTCTCTCTCTCTCTCTCTGCAGGCTGCTGCTGAAAAGAGAGAGCTGCTGCTGTGCTGCATCTGAGCTAGAGGCATTGACTCTCTGTCACCCGTGGAATATTCTGAGCATGTCTCTGGTTAGCTACACCACCCCTCTGATCTCTAGGAATGTTTATGGACAGTGCACATTGTACATGTGTCTTTTCATTAAGACATCTTTTCATCTTTTCCATTACCCATTGCAGTATTCGTTGCCAGTGAAAGTATAGGCTGTCCCCTCCTCTCTCCCTCTCCCTTTTTTTTCTTAATATTGTAAGCCTTAAATTAATCTAACTTCCATTTGGATGAATTTAACTTTTTCTCCTTGACCAAGTCAACTGCTCACTCCCTCTCAGGGCTGCTTCTGATTAGGCTTTATGTTAAGCCAGCGTTCACATTATCTAGGTGGTGAGAGGATGGGCAGAGCTCTGGTGCTTGTGGAGAGAACTCCATCAAGGTCTTTGCATGGATGCCTAGGCCTCTAAGGAAAGGCACAAAACCAAACCAAACCAAACCAAAACAAACAAACAAACAAAAAAACCCAGCAGGAGAAAGGCATTGCTGAGTACTGCAGACACTGGGGCACATTCCTTATGCCCTGAACCAGTGTCTTTCCTCCCAGCAGCCTGGGAGAAAGACTGACTGCAGCAAATCCATCTCCTCTGGAAGGATGTACATCACTGATGAGGAGTAAACAGCAGGGAACATTATGCCTTTGTCACTTTGGCAAAATCCTGTTCCCTTTGCATGGCACTGATTTACAGATGAAATGTGAGAAAACAGCAGTGATGGGAAGTTCTCTCAAGCAGTGTGAGGAGGGCTCAGAAAAAGGACCAGAAGAAATGTTTGTAGTCTTCACTCTTTTTAAATGAAAATTTCCTGATTTACAAATACATAAAAATACTTAACAAAATAATTTGGCCTTCTAAGTAATTTTATTAACACTGACATACCCCTAACATGAAATATATGTAGTAGCTGCCGAGGGATGGCCATTTCTTTATGAAGAAACAGAAGCAAGGGCGGGACCTAGGCATTCGTGAATTGCATTTTGACCACTCAGTCTAAGACACATATGGCCCAAATTACAGATATGAAATCTTCCAGATAACCTGCTAAAGCCCATGAAGGGAACAAGTGCTCAGTATGCCTGAAAATCATGCTTGAAATCAAGCTGGCTACCTAAAATTAGTGACATTTTGGAAAATATGTAGATAACTTGCTCAGTGATGCAGCAAAATGCAACCACACTGAAATTAATGTTTAAAGTTTTTCCCCTGCAGTATGGGTGATAGTGTGCAATCTAGCTCTCCCAAATATAAAGAAAAATAAAGATGTTTATCTTCACTGAATCAAAAATAGCACCTTCAAAACATTATTAGAGGCTAATACATACACAACATACTCTGAATTTTTGGTTAAGATTCTGACAGACTGACTTTTGCAGTCATTAATTTTTAACAAACTAAAATTTGCTTAGGAAATAGAAGGGGTAAGAAAGCAGCATTTTACTCTTTCGTCTCCAGCACAGGTCAATTGAGACGACGTGGTTCTGGCTGTAACAGGTGAGATGAGCTGATCCTGCAGCCCTACCACACCAGTGATATTGTGGAAGGAATGACTTTGGAGTATAGCGACTGTAATGGACATCCTAAAGGGGACAGTTCAGGTCGAGAATGTGGTAAGTGACAAAGTAATAGGATATCTTTTATTGCCAGATTCCAGGAAATGGCTGGAAAGGCCGGCCCTAAGAAAGCAGTGTGGAAGTGAGAAGCAGCGCGGTGTCTGAGGATTTTTTCACGGATCTCACTATTATTTGCTCTCTTTCTCCAGAAGAGAAGGAGGAATTAGACTGAGCCGGACTCGCACCGTGTGAAGACCCAGATGCAATCAGGTGAGGCGCTTTCGGGAAGCTGTTCTCCCAGGAGCAGGGCAGGACTGGACACGGCGACACGGGCCGGGCCCGTGGCAGGGCGCGGGCGGGGTGTCCCGGAGCCTCGGTGTCTCCGCAATGCAGGGGCCGGGGCGGGGCGGGGCGGCAGCGAGGGGCCGCTCCTCCACCTCCACAGGCGCGGGGGCCCTGCGGGAGCGGCGGCGGGGCCGGGGCGGGGCCGGGGG
>VZUI01031904.1:0-54455 GCA_013401135.1 Cettia cetti
TAAAATAAAATAAAATAAAATAAAATAAAATAAAATAAAATAAAATAAAATAAAATAAAATAAAATAAAATAAAAGTTAAACCCATCATAACTCATTAATTCTAAATTAAATTCTTTATTTGAAGGAGTAGTAATGATCTCTATTTTTTCATATTTTATTAAATTAAAAATGCAATTATTTCCAGTATAAACATGGAGAATGGGTGTCTAAAATAAATCTCCCTACAGTTACCCTTTGTAATGGTATTGATTTGGTGACTGCTTTTTGTTTGGTTTTTATTTTTGTTTAGGATTAATATGAATTATTATAAGTTTTCTACTGCAGACCAAATTACATGGCTTTACAGAAAAAGTAAATTTACAAGTAAACATAATTGTAATATTCAATCCTAGATTCAAATTTGATTTTTTTTTTGGAAAATCTGAAAGGTAAGATTTTTCAACTAAATTTTCAAATAACTTATTAATTGCTGAACTTTTCCTCCCATACCTTCCTCTGGCCAGATGTGACCACGTTTAGGAATTTAACTGGAAAGAGAACTAGTTAGAAAATGTTTCCCATAGTTGTAAACATAGCGTTCATAGCTCAGTTAAATGGACACTGTAAATTTAGTTGGGGACTAATATGTAGGTTTGATACACTTCTATTTTCTGTAATTTAGCTCTATCTACTCCATCTTTCTCTGAGCCATAAAATTTCAGAAATATACTCTAGAGGAAGTTAAACAAGGGCTATTTAAATGATCAGAACTTGTTAAGGAAATGTGACTTCAGTGTTTCAAAGTAATGCATAAATGGTGTATGAGGCAGAGAAGCAGAGAAAAATGGACTTATCTTTTCCTAGTTTTTATGTATTTCTAAACTTTCCTAACAGTCAATTAAAATTGTCATTTAGCCTACTATATATGAAGTGTTAAATATCTCCATATGATGCCTTAAATGCAAACAACAAAATATTCCAAAATTGTAATTGGAAATGAGGAAGTGAAATAGATTGTAAACCTGAACTTAAACTGATTTTTCAATTTCAGTGTCCCATTATGCAGAAGCATAAAACACAACAACAAAAAAAAAGGAGATCAGATTCTTCATTAAAAAATTGAGAACCAAATTACTGTCTCTGGAATCACTATCTGGAATGGGGGAGGGTTGCAGACAATTTGGGGGATTCATATGGGTAAAAGTTATGCCTCTTTTTTTTTTTTTTTTTGTAGGTGAGAGGGAAGGCTTGCTACTTTTTGTTCTTGCTATATACCTTCAAGATATTGAAAAAAGATCTGTGATCTAAGGTATAATTTATCCAGACAAGGAAACATCTCTTTTTTAGATACTCAGCTTTTCTTTCATGTTTTCCCCCTTTAATGTTAAATGGGCCACAGGACTTACGACCTACCCACCTTTTAAAACTATCCATGCTTCCTGTTCTTGTCTGACTTAACCAGCAGTGATTAGAATTGCTTGATATTTCAGGCAGAGGTATGGAGTGGAAATGCTCTAGCTTATTGGTAAGCAAAGTGCTGGTCTCACTGGTAGTAGGAAGATAAGTGGTTTAGCATCAGACATTATATACTTGGAAGAAATAAAAAAAATCAGGAAAAATATAAATAAAAAAGAGTGCAAAGTTTTATTGTCAAGCGCGGCTGTCACTTCATGAAACCAGAGTCATATATAAGATATATGTGACATACTAATAGGAAGTAATTTACCCAAGGATGTTTTTGTGCCTTGAAGTGCCTTCAACATTTCTGCTTTGAAAACTTTGCAAGTGTGTATGCATCAGAGCAGTTACTGAGGCGCTGAAGTTCCCAATTTGTGCACAATGTGACTTTTATAATGCTATTAAACTCATTTCATGGAAAGTGATGTGCACAAAACAATGATACATGAGATCTCAAGGAGGCTGCTGAGTGGGGGAGAGGACTGGAGTGAGGAGAAAGCTTTTATAAAGTCACTTTGAAAATGCACCTCTGCTCCAGAAGCCCTCTGTTTATTCTCATTGGGAATTGTCTCCCATGCTTTGGATGGAGATTCATGTCTGTGCTGGTTTTGTCTCGGGTAGGGTTAATTTCCTTCACGATATCTACCATGGGGATGTGTTTTGAATTTTTGCTGAAACAGTGTTTATAATACAGAGATGTTGTCATTATTGCTGAGCAGGGCTTGCACAGGATCAAGCACTTTTCTTCTCACCTCATCTCAGCAATGAGTGGGTGCACAGGGACTTGACATGGGACAGAGGCAAGACAGCTGACCCCAGGTGATATCAGGGTTATCATTGTAGGCATCACTCTCAGCGTACAAGAAGAAAGTGTGTTCAAAGAATTTGGAGTGGTAGTATTTGTCTTCTCAAGTCATCATTGTGTGTGATTGATCCCCTGCTTTCCTGGGAATTGCTCAGCACCACCTGCTTATGGGAAGTTCTGGATGCATTCTTTGTTTTGCTTTTTCTTGTGGTTTTCCCTTACCTGTTAACTGTCTTCATGAAAAGCCATGTGTTTCTTCACTTCTGATTCTCTCCCCATCCCACCATGGCCAGGGAATAGAAGAGTGACTGTGTGGGGCTGAATCGTGTTTAAAACATGACAGTGCTGCTTGAATTCCTTATCTCCTCAGTATAATAAATTGCATGCATCTGTTTCTCTCAAAAAAAGTAAATTTATTATGGTACTCATCTATTTACCTCTAGAACAAAGCAGAGACAGTCCAAGATTCCTTCCTGTCCCATGAGGTCTGACTTGAAGGGATGGCCTCAGAGGAAGCTGTAGGATGTTTAAGTCTACTAGTCATGCAATCAGAAATAGAAGCTCACAATTTTCCAGCTACAGTGTGACTCTTTTCTCTTGTACCCTTGCTCCTGCCTTGCCACCTGCTCTGCTCTTTTCTCATCTGACTGTAAATTTAGGAGAATTTTCGTCGTGTGAGCAGTAGCAGATCCATGGTCCTGGGCACTGGTTTTTCAAGGAGTGCTTTGGAATGCAGACGATGCCCACAATTTTTACAGCTGAAAATTCCCTCCCTCTTCCTTTTTGTGTGCTGGCAAAGTTCTGAGCATTAATTTTGCCTCATGGGAGGCAAACTGAGGGAACAGATTAATCACCTACAGAAAAGACTTGAGATGTGGTAGACCTGGGGAGAGAGGACACACAGATTTCCTTGTATGATGAGAAAGTCGAAATCCATGATTTTTATTTGTTTATTCATAAAATACAAAAAATTGCCTTGAGAACAAATGAATAAATATCTTGCATCAAGATTAAATTCCCTGGAGGAAAAGAAAAAGTGAGGGAGGTGAAGATCAGTCCTAATATTTTGATGTACTAAATTCAGAGCATTTAATTCACAATAAAACTATATATGGTTTTTAAAATGCACTAAACTAATGATTTTTTAAGCTATTTCAAAATTTTAAAAGAAATATCCCATGTGGATGCTTTTGCCACAGTACAGTTTGTCACCATCACTGTGTTTCATTTATTTTCCTTCTTGCATGAAATTTACTTGAAAGCAATACTTTTTTGGGCATTTTGAATGACATAATTTTCCTCACCAGACAGGAATTCTGACAAGATTGTTTTCAACAGCTTTAAATGGCAGTCACTTTGGCTCTGAAGTGTTCTGACCAGCTTAAGGCATCTAAAGGAATGCAGAGAGAAACTCCAGACTACTCAGTAGATATGGCCCTTTTTCTCATGAGGACTTGGACTAGACAGCCCTTAGTCATAGACTTCCATATGTTGGATTTACTCAGGCTTAGATTCAACACCTAGGAGCAAATAAAACCCAATACAGATGAGTTTAGGTGTAGAAGTATCTCTTTAGTTAGGAAAAGGAAAAGACTTGGCTCTGTCCTCTTTCTCCACTAGCCTTCAGAGCTGAGGTAGCTCTGCAGCAAATAAATTGCCTTGCACTATAGCAAGGAAAAAGCAGTGGAGGAAGATGAGCCATGATAACTTAAGACCTAGTCCTGAGGTGGTCCAATTAATACATTTTCTTTTGTCCATGCCTCGTTTCACCTGAAGACACAGCTGGAGTCTTGTTCTGGGGTGTGAATGTGAAAATATCTGTATGTAAGCTTGTGCCCCTGTTTCTCTCCCCTCCGTTTCAATTTTCCTAATGATATTCAGGGAAAGTCATACTTTTATTTTTCAAATTACACCAAGGCATTGTATTAAATATAGGATTTGGGACTTGGCAAATCAACAAGCACATTGTACTCCTATGGAGACAAAAGGTGACTGAACAGTTTAGCCAGCCGACATAGAGGCAAAAGTAATGCTCCACGGTAAGAGGATTGCTGGCTCTATTGTTGAGCCCACAACAGGAACCAACTTATTGCAACATTAATTTCCCATCTCACATGGAAGTTATTTAAGGGAGAAGACTAACAAGCAAGCAGTGCCCACAGTTTAATCCTATTGTCACCCTGATGGATTTATATTTGCTGCTGGGTTGTAGAGGTGGAATGAGGCTGCTTTGTTATTATTTCAACTGCATATGTTGGGGGAAATAAACAACCCCAGGATTAGGAAAACATGGCTTCTGCTACCTTTAGATAGTTAGGAACTGCTGTTCTGTTAGTGTAGGTATAAGATGGCTAAAATTATATCTTAGTGATGCAGAAAGTTTTCACTCAGGAATTACAGAAATATTTTAAACTGTAATTAAGGCTTGTGAAATGTCTTTTTTCTTTTTCTTTTCTACATCTGTTCTTATGACTTCATTGATCATTTTCCTTTTTAAAATTTATATGCAGTAGGCACAGCAGTACATTGGGCCAGTATAGTAATTATTGCATCTTCCCTCTTTGCACCTTGGAAATATTTGTAGAAGTGCATCTATAGATTTGTGTTTATTCTGGAACCAGAACGGGCTCCTTCAATTGGTTTTGCATTTACAGGCAACTACTTTACTGATGTTGAACAGTGGTAACAAATGTCTCCAGCAGACCAGGCATTCAAATATTTACTTCTCCAGGTTTGTACTAGGTGTCAGAGCCTAGTGTTGATCCTTTTAAGCACAAAGCTGTTTAACCTTACATGCAAAGAAAGACAGTCACATCTTTGGGACTACCATACAGAAATAGTTCAGATTCGGTTTAGACAAATCTTCCACTGACATTGATTGTCAGAATTGCACTCAAGTCAGGAAGTGTGACAGTGGTTTGCATGAGAAAGATGACTACACCTATAGTTTTTATGGCTTCCTTTAAAGGGATTGCTGCTTTTCAGGGTATTCACAGTCAGAGTTAGTAACATAGGAGGAAGTCAAGAGTTCTCACTTTTTCTGTTGAAATTACAAATCTGGGTCATTTACAGGTACTCACCATTGCTTGTGCTTAGGAACTCCAAAAAAGTTTTATTTGAAAACATAAAACAAAAACCTACAAATATTTTGGAATGAAAATGACCTACAATTTTATTTTTGTTTTTCCAGAAATGTTTATGATTTTGTTGTATGTTGTTTTTATGACTTGTTTGCTTCTTTTTCGTTTTATTTTCTTTTTTTTCAATTTGCTGAAACACATACCTGCAAGTGTACACTGAACGTTTTACAGGCAAAAAATAGAAAATAAACCCTCTCCCAACCTTTTCAATTGTTTGTGAACAGTGTTTATTTATTTTTATTCATCCAGTATTAACTGAAAATGTATTTTTGCTGACTAGCAACTGGCCTAAAGCAGTATCTTTCTTCCCTGCTGCACACGTAAATGCTGTCTTCCTCCCCACTTCATTTGACTGCATCAGTCTAGCATTCAGAATGGTGGCATGGCTCTTCTTAATACTCCTCATTATGTCACTTAGTTATGTACAGTTTTTCTCTTGCATATGCATATTATATTTTTTGCTCCTCAATACTCTATTCCATACGGATGGAACACATTCAAGAGCCTGTCAGCCTGACAGTCTTTCTCAGTCTTCTTTAAAAATAATCTCTTTAAGTATTTTTTGATCTAGATCTCTGCCTTATGCTCTTTGCTGCAAGGAGCATGTCTGATTTTTAAGTACAAAGAGTTCCTTTCTACAATTAGTAAACCATTTTCAAGGGTGGAAATCTGATACACAGCTCTCTAAAAAACCAAAATATGCAAAATATCAACCAGTCCTCTTCGCATAACACTGATGTTATCATTAAGGTTTTATACTCCCCAAGTACCTTCCTTGAGATAGATTTGAGGCAAGTCTATTGGAAGTGGCTGTCTAGCACCATTTTAAGTCCTGTGTGAGGTCCCCAGTTTCCTCTTATAGCTTGTTCCTGAACTTTAGCAGCCATAATTTTCTTGCCCAACTCTGGAATCTTTGATCAGAAATTACTGCAGATCCCTGCTCAGTGGCTCATTTGCATTTAATATAACTATAGCTATTTAAAAATTATGAATTTGGGATTCATTTCACCTAATTTTAGTTAACTGCAGGATAAGTGTCTACATAAGAGCTGGTTTTCTGAGCTCCAGTTGCTAAAATTGTGTGACTCCTCAGAGGGATTCCTCTGATTAAACGTCGCGCCTACTTCAGGCAGAGCTTGATTATTCACCAGCATGTACTGGCTCTCCCTGGAGAAGGATCCTAAGCATGAGGTTCCTATTGCAGGACAAGAGTCACCTGGAAGGTCCTGTGTGCTGTCCACCAGCCCAGCCTGGATGTCCTGGATCACCAGATGTCAGTGTATGCAAGTGAGTTAAACCCGGAACTTCCAGAATTTCTGAGCTGTCTTGGTTCCCTCTGGAGTCAGCAAGGACAGAGAGCCTGGAGGAATTTGTTTTGGGAGGTGGGTATTCTTCAGTTTTTGCTGAACAGGAAAATTATGTGCCTAAATTTTAAGTCATCTGGAGTGGTCCACAGCAAAGCTCACCCTTGGATATTCATGGCAGATGATGTCTATCTTCTAATTGTACTTTTAGAGGAACACATAATTTTTCATGCTTTGAAAATGAATCTTAATCTTAATCTACTTTGGTTTGGAAAGTTGTTTCTGCCCTTGATTGGTGTAGGGGCCTAGGCAGTTGCCTACTTGCTTATTTCAATTTTTCTTTACCTGAGCAATGAATAATAATCTTACAGCACTTTTATTATTTATTATTAACACTGATACAGCACTGATTATATACAGACATATTTAGTATCACATTATGTTAGATGCTGTAAAAATAAATCAAATGATGCAATTTCTATCCCAAGGAATTTGCAGCCTGAAAAAATAAATGTAACAAAAGTGTCCTAATAAAGATGTGAGGCTGGTAAGGAGGAACAAAACCAATCATACAAAGTCCACGGTCCATCAGAAACAGCAATTATAAGTCATTACCTGATTTTTTCATTGCTTTCACATGTTTGGATTAAAATCTCTAGACAGGCTAATGCCAGTGTAAATGAATCATATAGGGGATGAGTTCTTGTAAGCAGACTTGCTATATTTGGGAGAATAAATGTTTGTGTTATGCCAAAAAACCAGAAAAAATAACCCCAACAAGCCCAAAATAATAATTTTTAAAATTGCTTTGAAATATTTTGAATAGGATTCCATTTACATTTAGCAAAATTCATTGTTATGGAAATGAATAGCTTTACATTCAATGTGCAACAGTTCAGCAAAAGATTAGAAACTTTAATTTTAATTTTTTTTTAATAAGAAACATATCTTTGCCATGCCTACAGTAAGAGTAGTCTAGTGGACTGGATTGGAGAAAAAAAATACCATGAGAGGAGAAACAGATTAGCTGTACAGGAGAGGGAATATATATATATTGGTCTAAAGCAAACCTGCCAAACCTGTACAAAAGTCCAGAACAATTTAACACACAACCTTCTCTCTAGAACGGTGTCATGCTGTCATGCTCTAGGTGCTAAGGCACCCATGTGCAGTTATCCCAGAAACATCCACAGCTACCAGAGAACAGCAGTCACATATTGAGAATTTTTTGCAGCATAGCTGAATCTCAGCCCAAAGGACCAGATTTTGTGCATCAGAAACTGGTGTAGCTAATTTAATTGTAAAATAAACTGTAATTTACTAATTTGGATGTACATGTATGCACTTACCTATGGAGAATTGTGACCTAAAGCTACAACATAAGCAAACATGATAGATTCCAGCACCTGTCTAAGAACAGATTTCTACTCACACCCTATCCCAACTGTAGAAGGGTCATCTTCACTGTACAAACTTCCATTTGTATCTGATAGTTTGTGAGTGAAGTATCCAGATAAAGGAAAAATGTATATTACTGAAGAAAAAAAAAAAAAAAAAAAAAAAAACCTAAACAAAATCAAAACCCCCCACAACCAACCAACCAACCAACCAACCAAAAAACAAAACCAGGATATGTTATGAGGAAAGGCTGAGAGAACAGGAATTGTTCAGCCTGGAATAGAAAAGGCTTTGGAGTCACCTAACTGTAGCCTTCCATCTTCCAAGAGAGCCTAGAAGAAAGAGAGGAATTTTTTACAGGGGTGTGTACTTACAGGTTGAGGGGGAATGGCTTCAGACTGAAAGAGAAGAGGTTTAGTTTACATATTAGGAGGAAATCTTTCCCTGTGAGGGTGTTGGGGCACTGGCACAGGTTGCCCAGAGAACCTGTGGACGCCCCAACCCTGGAAGTGTTCAAAGCCAGGCTGGATGAGGCTCTGAGCAATCTGATTGAAATGAATACTGGTAAGGTTGAAACAAAATTATTTTTAAGGTCCATTCTAACCCTGGCTATTCTATGATATTGGATTCTATGTACAGAGCCCAGCCTTACTTTTCCAGTTAGGATTGCTGAGTGGGTTCTTTCTTCCTATTGCATAAAGATGCAGACATTCCTCTTCCTGACTCACTTTGCAAAGATAGCTGCACAACTGCCAACAGGGTGTATGGATCAAAAATCTAACTTTTACTGTTCTCCAATTCTTTTTACCATAAGTTCTCAATTTCCTTAGAAAATTGCTGAAAGCAGCTATTCCTCAAAGTTGCCCAAAATTGTAGGAATAATTTTATATCTGTGAATCAGAATATTATTAACTTGTGTGTTATGTGTATTCTTCTCTCCTACCTCTAAAAGTATTCCCTGCTTTACTCATTAAAAATGAACCATTTAAATACGCAAAGATAAGAATGGGTAGTGTCTCAGTCTTGCCTATCACGATGGAATACTTCTGTTGGTTATTCTTTGGGTGTTAACATACTGTATCTAATAAATAGTAGTGACAAACTGCAAACACCATGGAAAGTTGCATTTATTATAATATTAATTCAAGAGCAAACAAGACAGATTTTTTTTTCTTTAATTCAGGGAGAACAAAACAAAGCATAGAAATTGAACATAAACAGACTTGGGATCTGCAATTCATTTTTCTTGTTTACTGGGAAATTGGGCCTAGTTAAGTTTCAAAAATGCTAATGAGGAAATAAATTAGGTAGCAATTCTCCAAGACAATATCTCATTGGATTTGTATTTCTTTACTTTTATCTATATTTGTCTTTGTTAACCCCTTTTTGCCCAGCCATTTAGTTTCATTCACTCTGTTTTTTATCTCTTTCTATATTTGCATATTTGTTTGGTATGATAGTATTTATATGTTTCTAAGAAATTAATATCCATACTTCTCAGAAAAGAAAAAGGGAGATAACCCACTTTGAGAGTCTTGTACTCTCACTGTCAGCTGAATGACAAATCACTCCTACTGGGTTTCCAAAAACTCCTGACATATCACTACCTCTATTCAAACTGAAGTTAACAGTTCATTGAAACCAGTTCATTGAAGTTAACAGTTCATTGAAACCAGTGAAATCAGACTTAGACCAGCAGTAATTACTTTTGAAAACTCCATCCTTAATCCCCAATAGTTTCTATTGACCTTTGTGAGATGCTTCTCTGGAAGAAACTTAAACTGTAATGAACCTTAAAAACAAGAGGCAAATTAATTTATTTTTTTCTTAAGGCTAAACTATATACTCACAAATTTAAGTATAACTCTCCTGTAAATATGTTTGGTTGGGTGTTTTTTTTATTTTTTTCAAGAGAGAACCATTTCACCATAATAAGAAAAAATTAAATTAATTTAATATTAAATTAATGTATGACATTAAAGGTATATATGGCTCTATTAATGTCAGTGCACTATAATTCCCTTAAGTTTTGCTCTGGGCAACATACTTAGTGCATGGGCATCAATCTGGGTAGAGAAAAGTCAATGCAATTGCATCAGAAAATTCATCTGCAATGCAATTCCTTTCTGTTTCACAGGATTGTCACCATTAAGAAGTCAATTTTCAAACCCCATATAGTGACTTTGAGAATGGCACTCGAGGACCTGCTGATATAAAACCTATCATTATCAGGTCAATCATTTCCCAAAGCAGTGACAGATATTCAACATTATTTTCAGAGATAAATGAATAGTCTTCATCACAGCTCCTCTGCTTGTTGGCAATTTCAGTAAAGAGGCCAAGAGGTGAATAGCCTGCAGAACTGGTTCCCTTTTCTTCATGCCTTGGATTGACTTTTTTAAGTTAAAGACCTTTTGGAGAAAGTTTGCCCCCTCACAGCCTTTTTTACAAAAAGTGGCCATGTATGTGAATTTCGAGCAACCAGCAGCACCCATTGCTAAAGGGCAGGAGCTAACCAGGGAAAGGTCATTCCAATTCACAAAGGGCTTTGATATTTCAGAATAGCTGACTTTGTTATGAACTGAAGGAGAACCTCACATTTCAAATTCTTTGTGTAAAATAAAAAATGTCACAGTCTTCAGGAAACCCACCAGAAGAGCCATCCTGAAGATATGAACACTGGAAGCTCCTGGGAGGGTGGCTGTACAGAGGTTACACAAGTTTTCTGTTTCTCTTATCCTGCACATTTAAAATGGGAAGCCACTTCAGTAAGTAGCAAGATGAGGAGGGGCCAAGATTTTCAGGAACTGAAGATCCAATAGCTTCCAAGTTTTCATCTTCCCTTCCATATAAAGAGACACAGTGGGAACCTGACAATCCCTGTAGCCAACCAAAGGAAAAGATGGAGAGAGACATGGAACAAAGAAAAGATGAATTTTTTAATGGAACCCAGTCTTAGATTCCAACACAACTCTGTCAACATTCCAAAGCTGTCATAAACCATTTATATTTTATCATTTTTGCTTTATAAATTATCACCTCTGGAGGGAACATTATTATTTGGGAAGTTTCTACTAAACAGTAATGAGGATAGAGGACTTCTAGAAGTTTTGTTGTTTGTTTTTCAGTTTTACTGTTATTCTATGTTAACTGCTTATACATAAATTTAGAAGCCACAATTCCAGCTTTAATATTCTTCATGCTTATTCATTCTTTAGTTTGTTTCTCAAAATGCTTTGCTATCACATACTTCTATTAGCATATTCATTCAATGTCAAATATAAGGGAGATTCAGAAAATAGTTTTTGGTTTTTTGTTTGTTTGTGTTTTTGTTTATTTGTTTATTTGGATATTTTTATTTTTCAGAACCTGGAAGTGAGTGTGAATCCCTTCTCTCCTAGAGATATAGCTGGGAATAGATTAAAAAAAAAGCTTTCTAAAAACAAGGCTTTATAAAGTTTTCTTCAACAGAGTTGTTGACCTCTAAGGCATGGGAGGAGAAAAAAAAAAAAATAACATCTACATGAAAAAACGTAGTGTTTGGTTAATATTATATTTCTGTTTTGATTGTTGCCTCTTGAATGCTCATCATCCCAGACATCAATTACTCTTTTAAGCAGACTTTTATTCCACCTTTTGTAAGGACTCATTCCTGCAAAATGAAATAGGTCAGTATAAGTTTCACATGTAAACTAGATCCATTGCCTGCCTGAAACCTTCAGTAGAGGCCTCTTTGCATCTGTCATATTCCTCTGACAAAGTCCAGATAGTCGCAAACTGAGGATAGCCCTTTTTATCCTCTGCTGGAGTTTTCCCCTACAAGCCCATGCCTTCCTGCCTTCCTTTTTGTTCTCTCTAAATGCCAGCATCAAGATTTCGTTCCTTGAAAGAAGACGCCCGTTCCCTGCTAAGCATCTCTTTAACAAGCCTCGTTCTAAATAAACATCATCCATCACATAACTGTGTGATTTATACTTTTCATCTAGGAAGGTGTGCTGATCCAGGCACCAAACGCAGACTAAGCTCCCTTAGGGAATGAATTCATCCTTATGAAACTTCCTCTTCAAACTTCATTTCTCATTAGAATGAATGTTTTCTTTTTCTTCTTCATTTTCTCCCACATTTTACTGTCTCCTGTCTACCTCTCATGCATCAAGCAGTTTTACATTACTCTTCCTACATTAAAAAAGTACTTTGTTGCAGGCAACCTTTCAATTAAATTTCTAAGTAAAATGACTGTATTAGGCAAAAGTTTGTGTAGTAGCCAATAAAATGTCAGATAATATTGAACACAGGCTTGGACTAACCTTGCAACCCAATAAGTTATTATGTGCAAATGTTACAACTAGATTTTGAAGAGAATACACATGCATGATAAAGCCATTTTATGGCTAAGCTGAGTGATTGATTACAGCATTCTGATCCATCTTGACAAGATAAACTCAGATAAAAGAATCTGATGATATTTAAAGCTTGACAATTTATTATCCAGACTCCTGTAAAAATGATTTTATAATTCCCTTCATTTAAGTGGGTTTTTTTGAAAGTAATAAAATATATTTTTCAGAGTAACTGAGTATGATCAGAAACTCTTTTTGCTCACTCGCAGCAAATTCCACTAAGAAACAAAAATGTGATGAGACAAAAACAAACACTACTTTTTGTCCTAGCTGCTTCTTGAAGCTGCTGTTTGAAAGCTAGTCAAATGGGAACTTGTTTGTCTGCTAAAACTTTAAGCTTCTTATTGTGTTTAAAATCTTGTTATGTATTGAAGAGAAATCCAGTGAAATATGAAGTCAAGAATTTATTATTAATAAAAATGAAATCTTAATGGTAAAGCTAGACAGGTATTATTGGTTCTGATTTTTTTTTTTTTTATTACAGGACAAGAAAATAAAGAATATTTGTACCAAGAAAAAAGTCTCAGCGCTATAACAAAGCAGTTATAATTGTTATACACACAATAGCACCTATCCCTTTTATTAATATTGTGGTCACCCTGTCATTTTCCTTCTGGATCCTATACTACACATCTTGCTCAAACAAAGGAACATTTGGATCAGGTCATCAATGTTTGAAGTTCACAAATAGGAAACAAAAATGCTGTCGTAATGGGGTTTCTTCATTATTCCTCCTTTTTGGGGGAATTGGCATGGGCTGTTTTTATATTTTCTAACATCCTTATACACCTTGCTTTTTCTTCCTTGTTTGCATCCTTGTATTATATTCCAGTTTACTACACATACTGTATTCTATATATGTTAGATATCATGTCTTTTATGTCTTCACTGCCTTTAAACCTAATTTGACTCAACTCCACATCCTCATTTATTTCACCACTGGTGATCTGTTCACAGCTGCTCCAGAACTAACCTGTAGAGCAGGATTCTTTGCTCCTAACATAAACTATTAAGCTGGTCCTAGTCTTTGATTGAGGAGAATGATAGAACATATTCAAATGGCCAAAAAGGAGCCTAAAATGAATTAATTACATACTGAAGGCACTTGTTTTTCTTACACTCTGAGAGTTATATGCCCTTCTTTTGGCACCTGTTACATGTGCTCCTTATTTCAGTGCAATATTTAACATATAATAGCAAGATTAGTCTATAAAGCCACAGTGCTTTTGTTGTGTTAATGTGGAACACAGATTATTACAAAAATATGAGAAGATCTTCTGAAGACCATTGCAGGTTACACAATTTTTCCCTCATCTTTAATACTGACAAGTCGCTTTCATTACACCCAGAATCAACAGCTTCAATTTAGTTAAGGAGAAAGCAAACTCACCAAACTTCCAACCCCAAATAATTTTTTAGAAAGCTCCTGTTGACTTCTCTGAGAACTGGATACTCTCTATTCAGGGATGTATTCAGCCTTCCTGGATTTCAGACAAATATTTTCTAAACTGATTCTGTTGATGTGAAAAAGAATCCATTTTGGTGATATGGCTGCAGGAGTAACCCAGATATGTACCGCTGGGTTTTTTCATCTATCACTCTTAGTTCTTTTTGGTCTCAATAATACAATGAAACATATTGTTCCTGAAACAATTAGAACCAGAAGACTGTGAATGCCTGCTCCAATTCATTTTTCTCTCCTTAACCTTGGGCAAGATTTTTAATTATTATTTCTTTCTATGTGTAATATAGAAAGTGGGGAAACTGTTATAGCCTAATATCAAAGATAGCAAATATCAAGACTGTGGAACTGTCTAACTACCATATGAATTAATACTCTGCATATATTTCCTACACATACTACTAATAATAATAAATGTCATAATAGATAATAATGCATTTGCTTGCTGTGCATATTCTTTCAGATAGAGTACAACCAGAAGAACAGCAATAATTGGTATGAGTTATCAACCTTTGCAACAATGAAAGTTTCAACTGAAAATAACTGCCAGATGTTGAATGAAGAATGTGTAATAAATAACCTAGAGGTGTGAAAAAGAAGCAAATTTCATTTTATCAACAATTTCTGAGTTGATGAAGTTATTTTTTCTGAACTGTATAAAATATACCAAAAATGTTCATTGCAAAAAAATAATATTTCGAAGATTTTCCTTTAACAAAATAATGAGCTTCTACCTCTAATCAAGTCATTAAAATCTTGTTAGATTGCATCTAAGACCAAATTTTATCATAATATAAAAGTCATATTATAACACAAATACCAAGTTTTTGTTCTACCAATACTGAAAGAATTCTTCACAAGAATTCTTCTTATATTACTTTAAATTAAACTGTAAATTAAATCAGTCTCTTTATCTAAAGCTTAATTTTTTCCAATTTGTTAATTTATAACAGCAACATAAGAAGAACATGGATGTATTGGAGTGGGCCCAGAGAAGACCACAAAGATGATTGGAGGGTTCCTCCTAAGAGAAAAAACTGAATAAGTTGGGATTTACCAGCCTTGAGAAGAGAAGGCTCTGAGCAGGGCTTATAACAGCCTTACAATACTCAAAAGAAGTTTGTAAGAAAGATGGGGACAGACTTTTTAGCAGGACCTACAGCAAGAGGACAAGGGCTTATGGTTTTAAACTAAGATATAAACTAAGGTATACTTAACTTAGATATAAGCAAGAAGTTTTTACCTTGAGAGATAAAACACTGCCACAAGTTATCCAAAGACATGGTAGATACCTCATATCTGGAAACATTCAAGGTCAAACTGGAGAGGGCTCTGAGCAACCTGATCCAGGTTGAAGATGTCCCTGCTCACTGAAGGGCTTTGGATTAGATGACCTTTAAAGGTCCCTCCCAACCCAAACTATTTTATGATTCTTTATTCATTACCAGATACAGTCATAACACAGAGTACATGTGTATGTCCTGTTTCTGCCTGCAACAGAATATAGAAATTAAGATTTTTCTTCATCTGCTACTTCTGTATGTGAATGACAGGTCTCAAATTAGAGGCTCTGTCACACACTCTTGCCATCCTACCAGACATACTGCAACCAACATTGAGCAAATCACGATACCGCTCTGGAGAGGGTCACCTCCCCAGTGTTGACTCTAGGTAGAGATTAGAAAATCTTGTCTCACAGTTTAAAATCTTGTTTAGACTATAAGCTTTGTCAAGATACATATAGGACCTTTATCTCATGTTTTAAAGATTTCCAGTGATTCATTTTGGTTCTGTATCAGTATTGGACTTCACCTGTTTAGCTACAGAAAATCTTATTGTGTAAATTCTGGGTTACTGGAAAGTTAGCAAGACTATATCCATATTCACTAAATATATATAACCTGACTTTGGAATTATCAGTCAACATTATTTAACTACCTGCTAGTGAAGGTGTATTGTCCCATCAGTTAAGATTTGAGTATAGCTGAGTTTTTTGTGAGCTTGGGACAAACAAGCAGGCACACTTACTCTCTTGAGCAGTTTCTAATAGTTTCAAAACAATTGCTATATGATACATCTGTTTAGTTCAGATATATAATTGCATCTCATTACCATCTGGAAATGCACAACAGTTTTGCCACACTTTCAGTTTCTTTTAAGACAATTCGTTCTCACAGTCTCAGTTCAGTGGATCTCTATTTCTACCATTGTAAATAAAGCTTGGTATTAAAGCTTTAAATTGTTATGAAGAAAATTGTCAGCCCCCATTAATTTCACCTTAAAGCAACTGTACCTTGAAGGAGTAGACCATCCATTGCTTTATTCTTGGCCCTGATCTGACGGATGTGCATTGCTCATCAGGTTGACAGAACTGCAACCATTTCCTTTGCAGGATGTCTCTTGGGCTTTGCTGTCTGGGGCCATTAAATGTGGTCAAGACGGGAGTGGTTTTGTCCAGATCAAGAGCTTCTGCATTGTCCCACCAGCTGGCCTTGGAAATGGCTGTGCACAAAAAAATTTCGGAGGGGTGGCCTGGTGGACCCTGAGTTGCACGTGAATCACAATGGATCCTTACAGAGGTGATGGCTGACCACAGACCAGTATACATTAGCAAGACCACTGGCAGAAGCCTGAAGGAAGTGATTATTGCATTCCATTTAGCATTAATGAAACCAGACCTGGAGTACTACATCTTCCCTACAAGGAACTCAAGCTTGGCCGACAGGCAGCTGCATGCTGCATGATTCTATGTGTGCACGTGTCCAGACACACACACAGCATACACTAAAAGAAACTGAGGCACCTGGGTTTATTCAGACTTCAGAAAAGCAGAATAAATAAATGTCATTAAATATGAATTAGGCAGTTAGTGAGATAGTGGACTCAGGCTCATTTTGGAGGTAGACACACAAAGGACAGGAGGCAATGGGCATAGGTTACAGAGAGTGAAATTCTGATTAGAAATTAGGGAAAAAAATCACACAATCAGGTTGGTCAAACCTTAAGGCAAAGGCCCAGACAAGATGTGAAATACCCATTCCTGCAGACACACAAATCTTGGCTGAATGAGGGCCTGTGTCAAATGGTATAACTTTTAGATTGGCCCAGCTTTGAGCCGTCCTGACCTTTCAGGAGTTCTTCACTACTGAAATGACTCTATGATTCTCTGATCTGAAATATATGAAGCTGGAGTTCAGAAGTCAGGTTGTCTGATCTCATGGACACTGATTCAAAAGTCTAATTGTATATGCTTGCTTTACTGAAAACCATAATAACTGTAGAAATAAACATAAAATCATATGTTCAAAATCCATGCATATAATAAAAAAATTAAAATCCTAATAAATAATATGAAAAGAACTTCAGACTTTTAATTAAAAAAAAAAACAAAAAAACAAAGAAAACCCCAACCCAAACAAATACAACAAATCTGCTTCTCAGGAAGCTTTAACATACTACATTAAATAAATGAAAAAAAAAAAATCAGTGAGTAACAGAGTAAAGTAAATGAGCTAATTTGTAAATAACCTAATTTATCCTTTAAAAAAAAAAAATCTAGAAAACTCAAGTCTAAGAAACAAACTTGGAAGGTAAATTTTTCTTTTGAAATATCAAGATGACGTATGAAAACAACAAAAACAAGCCCAAATCACTAATGTTTCTCACTTCCTTAGCAGCAACACCAGGAAGATAATTTGTGTTTCTAGTCTGGGATTACATTCTCATTTCTTGTCCAACATTTCAGCCTTTCTCAAATGTCTAGCTTTGCAAAAGTTCAGGACAAGTCTGGTTAATAGCCATGAAGTATGTAAAGGATGTTTCAACTGATCTCTCAAGGCAGATTGTAAAAGCAAAAAGGGATGCAAATCATAAGGCAATTTCTTTTTACATTTTTGATGTGGAAGGGGGGGGGGGACCACTAGGATTTATGGGACCACGGCCAGGAAAGAGCATAAAGAAGTATTTTGTCTCAGAATTACTTGACTTTTGTCACATGACTTTGATTTGTTTTTGTACCTTCTAGTGGGCAGTGAGTTCAGGGGGTCAAGCTCTACTGCTTGCATAATATTTGCTGGTATATATACGCATTTGACCAGTTCAAAACTGTTCTGAGGTAGCTGCACATATTCATGATAACAACCTGTATCCAGTAAAACAGTGTGAAATACGGTAAGAGAGAAATATCTTCCCTCTGTGACAAGTATTTTCTGGGTGTCACTGTCCAGTTTCCATTTAAAACTTGAGACAAGTCTCACTTTGTCTGTCATTACGTCATTATAACTCTTCGCTGCTCTCTTCTGCAGTATGAATTCATGGTAAAGTTTTATGCAGGAAGGGCAACAACAACAGAGTCCTGCTTATCTCCTTGACTGTTCTTCTGTGTGATATCCCACAGCCAAAAGAACATACAGGATACATACTAAAAAAGCCTCCTTCTAAGGAATTCACAGCACCTAGTTGTGTGAACTGATGTGAAGGTCAGTGCCTTGTGATGTGCTCTGACGTGCATCTGCTTTTATATGCAGATGAAATTGGAATTAATATTTACCCTATCCATATTCTCAGCCTATACTGAAAGACTCAAACTGGCAGGTAGTCTTTGACCTCATCCAAAACTTCATCCCTATCTGTTTAAATGAGGCTTTTCCCTGGGTTAAGGACTGCTTTTTTAACAGTTTCAGTATCCAGTAAGTCTCTTGGAGAATCAGGCTTTCCTTTGTGTTACAGGTGCTTGTTTTGCCTTTCTCCTCGGGCCCAGAAAAATCCAAGCATTGCATCTCCCCTGCTATGCCTGCACAGCCAGGAAACTTATTTTGAGTTGTAGTTTCCAGTTTCTCTGTTCTCTCAGAACCATATTGGACATTCCTAATCTGATGTGCAGAATCCCTTGGCTCCTCTCAGATTCTCGTTAGGAAAGAGTGAACCTGTCATATAACTTCATGGACACTCACCACATCCATACTTCAACTAATATTGTCTCCGCTGTGAATGCTACCACTTCATCATGGCTGTCTGAAGATAGAACTTTTCACTTCCCAGGGAAGCAGTTAGAAAGACAGGCTCTTAGTCTTTTCTGGCCTGCAAGGGGAAGGACCAACAAATGCTGCATTTACAAGGAATATGAGACAGGATTTCTTCAAGGCAATAAAGGCATTTAACATGCTCATCTGTCACTAGAATTTGACTGTCACAACAGGGGCAAATTTTTAAGTCTAGGGACTGTAGGAAAGCCATAACTGTGGAAAGCTTTAATAAATGTCCCAGACTGGGTAAAGAAAGATGTGTTCTATTTGTTCTGATCAAAACAAAATGAAAAAAACCCACCCCTGAATATAGTACTAATTCTATCCTGTAGCCCACATGGCACACTGGGAAAGGGAAATGTAAGCTACAAGGAGGATGCAAATGGATCCAGTGTAATCAGATGTCCTGTGGCAAAGTCAGTTTCTCCAAGTGTGTCATAACAGAAGTACTTTTCACAGCAGTTGTGAGCATTTATAATATTAAGCAACACAATGAAGAGGAGTCACAAGGATCAACCAAATGATAAGCATCTTTGTTCAAACCTACCACATTTGACTTCTTTTATAATTAAGTGAAAGAGAGCAGTATATGCAAAGGATGGTTTATTTAATCAAAAACCAGCTAAGTTTGGATCAGCTAATTTACCAGCTGGACATGCCATCTTTTCTTCAATGACTGTGAGAGCCTAAAATGACCTGTACATCTAAGTTCATGTTCCTAAATATAAGTGATAAAAATCAAACCAATGTGACTTTCACAACAACACCAGTCATTTAATTTAATGATGGAGGGAAACAGTCTAAGAGTGTGGTAGAACATCCATAATGCTGGTCATTTCATGAAATATCTGAAAATTTCAGTTATTTCATGAAATTACTGCTTTCACCATCTGACTGTAACATACAGCTAGGATTAGAAATGAACAAGCTACAACCATATTCCTAGTTCCTGCATTTGTATCTGAGCACAGTTGTCTTGCTGCGGCTAAATTCTTATGTAGGTTCTTATCAGAAAATTTTGCTATTGCAGTTCCTTTTTAGCAGATAACAATTTTTGCTGTTCTGTTCTTTTTTTCCCCCTATTGTTACCAAAATAAAAATGATTATAAGCATCACTTTAAAAGTATGCCATGCTAGGCATGGTTGTGCTGCAATATATCATTCTGAACTCTACCGTATTCGTTTATGGTGAAGCACTTTGTATTAATGTTTCCATTGCTTATCACAGACACTGGCATTATAAGTGCTTGAGCCAACACAGCTTGGTTATTTATTAGGATGGGTTTCACTGCCATTTCCTTTAATAAAATCCTCCCTGTCCCCCTTCAGTGAAACTGGTTTATTCCTGCCAATCACTGATCCTTGACTGTCTTCTCCCATAACACAATTCAGTCCATCAGCATTAAATAAATTAATAATACATTGGGTTTAAGAGTCTATTCTTAAATATGCATTTTTATTCTTAGGTATTTCTTACTGAGTGCCTTCCAGCAGAGAAGATTTTGTACTGATGTCTTCTCTGTTATAACCAGAAATTCTTCCGTGAACCCTGTGGAGCTGGACTACTTCACAGCACCTGATAATGCATTGGGTTTCTGGTAACTAGTAACTATGTTTTGCAAAAAGGCAGATTATCTACACAGCTTAAAACCCCATAAGATTTATAACAATTAGAAAACAATGCAGCATCTGAACATCCAACCACGTGAAATTTCAGGTGTTGGAAATCTTGACCCTTGAATTCCAAGTTCAACACTTCTGGGCTGTACTGATTCTTGTTATTCCAAACAATTCCCTGAAATAACCTTTCTGTTTAAGGCCTTGACCTTTGCTGATGAATATTAACTAGTCCAAGGGAGCGCACAAGAAGTTGTGCTTCCTTGTATTCCTTGTCAACTTCCCTGTACATCAGTTGTTATTTTTCTGTAGCAAACAGCTCAGGTGGCAGCAGAGAGATTATCTATTTATTTATTTTTTCATCTGATCCTTTGTCTGTAAACAGCCTTCTTTAGTCTACTCTTAAATATGCATTTTTATTCTTAGGTATTTCTTACTGAGTGCCTTCCAGCAGAGAAGATTTTGTACTGATGTCTTCTCTGTTAAAACCAGAAATTCTTCCACTGAGCTCTGTGGAGCTGGACTACTTCACAGCACCTGATGGTTTGCCCCCAGGTTATTGCCTCTTCACCTGGCAAACTCCTGTACTTAACTGGTCCTAATTATGTTTGGTGGATATTTGAGTAAATTGAAACTTGGATGCTTAATAGTCTTCAACATAGAAACATTCTAGGAAAAAAAAAGGTTTTCAGAAGGAATTTGTAGCTACTGGAAAAAGAGACACAGAGAAATATCATACAGAATATTTGTGCAAGACCAGTCTGAAAATGGTAGGGATATTCTTTAGCCTCTAAATGGTTTCTCACCGGGGAGAAAAAAAAAAATAAGTAGTCCAACTGAGGTATGAGAAGTTGAATTTGATGGTGGCAAAACAGAATCTCACTGAATGAGGCGGTGAAATGAAGTTTCTCTTTGAGATTTCATGTAAAAAGAACTGAGTACTGAATATTCTAGTGCTATCTTTAAATCACTTTTTTCCCCTAAAATGATATACATATATATTTTAAAATATAGATGGAGTTGCTTCTCCATCCTCTTCTCTTTTATTACATTTTTTTGTTTGCATCTTAAAGAATGGTGCTAAAAATGCTACATTGTCTGCACAGTTGTAAACAAAAAAATTCAGTGGTTTTGTGGCCCATGATATGCCCTTTTATGGGGAAAAAAAATGAACAAAAAAGCATGCATTGTCTGATAGCTAATCCTAACAAATAGCCAGACCTGTGTAACTAATTGATTTTTCAGCTGGCTGGTAGACTAAAAAAGTTTTGGTTTTTTTTTTTTTTTTTGGTTTTTGGTTTTTTTGTTTTTTTTTTTTTTTTGTTACTGAAGAAAACCCCCAAAAAATCTTGGAGAGAGGCAGAAGGCCAATTTGGTTTGTTTTCCAATCCCTTAACTTTGAGATGACCAAAGCAGCTTAAAAAAAAAAAATTAGCTTGCATTTTGGTTTGAAAATACAGAAAGAAAGTAACATGACTTTGTCCAATTTCAGAGGCAGGAAATTATTTTGTTTCATTATGACTCAGTGTGTAAATAGTTCCTGTACTGCAACATCTCAGAACATGGTCTGTTGTCTCATCCTGTCCCCAGGGCCCTGCCTGGTAATGTATTTATAGGATTTAAGTTAAGAAAGGGCTCAAGATCTTTGCTTGGTGAAGAAGTTTTGGGAACCTAATTTAAAAATTCTATAAAAATTAAAATATCTAGTAGCATAATCTACTAGTAGTGGGAGCTATCTGATTGAAAGTAATACTGAAAGTTCATCAGAAGAGGTTTCTGATGTATCAAGAGGTAGTTAAGTTTTCTATTTCCTGGAGAAAGAAATATTAAAAGAACAAATAAACACCTTTTCTTCATGAGGGACTGCTTTCAGAGCACAGAAAGAGCTACTAGTTCATAGGGTACCTGTCATTACTTGTCGAGATCAGCAGTAATTGGTTTAATTTTATCCAAGAAAAATACTTAGGAAAAGTAATTGAAAATCTGGAGAGGTAACAGAAAGGTTGGAAAATGACTATAATATTGATTTTTGAAATGAAAAAAAAGAAAGAAAGAAAAAGAATGATCATGGTAGTTATCACCTTCTAGGCCCAGCTGAAAACTGCACTGACATAATGGATTAAGTAACACAAAATAAAAATTATGGAATTCCTGGATTATTTCTGGAAATTAGCACTGTGAGTTTATTAAATTAAAATGCTTCAGACTCATACCTTGAACTCATCATTGCATCATACCTAATAAGATTCCAGTATCTGTAAAGACACAGAAAACCAGATTTGTTGCACTAGTAATAGAGGAGTTTTCCCTGAAATGTCTATAAAACCATCTACACAAGGTATCCTGAAGCTGTGGGAAGAGCCTACATCAAAATTCCACTGCTATGTATTTTGATAAAGCTGTTTAAACATGTATTTTCTTGAAACAGAGAAGTGTGTCATAATTGATGAGTTATATCATTGTTCAGATTTTAAAGAATAAAGTGTTGGCTTCCTGGTATGAAAATGGAGACCTTCTGAAATCCCTGAATATAGCCAGGAGATGGTAAGAATATTTCTTAGACTTTTAATTTCTGCCATTTTTTTCCCTCACCACTAAATTGATTTGGAGTGCATCCTTTGTTTTGGACACTGTCTGAGCTCTTGTAACAATCTTGGATGCCACTGCAATAAAAATGACTCATTTTGCATGTGTTTAACTGCATAGCAGCTAGATTCTAGAAAGAGTTTTGCTGTCTACTTTAGATGGAAATGTCATCAGTCAACTTGAGCTTTTGTCTGAAGGTGTAAACCCATGCTGGCAAAAATTACATAGAGACAACAAGTTCTTCCCCACCCCTCCAAATAAAAAAATACCTAAACTGTAGCCAAATGGCATCAAACTATCTCAGCTCTTCCATCATTAGAAAGGGTGTTAAATTATCTGCATTGTCATAAGACAGGATGGGGCTAAAAAAAGACATTCATAAAGAAAAAAAAATCACTTAAATGCCATGTTTAACCTCAAGAGTTGAAAAATTTGGCAGATATTAAATAAATCATACTTATTTATGTAAACTCAGCTGAGCAGATTCTACTGAGGCTTATAAAGTCATTCTCAGAAGTAAGTGCTACCTGATGAAGTAAAAGTTTCCAGAACTAGGCCTTCACTTTCATTACCTTGTTCTGAATTACAGAAATTATATTAAGGGTCATTATTAATCAAAACCTAACCAGTGGGGAAACTGACATATCGAGAATAGATTTATTAAAGGCCATGGAATAAATCCTTATTGTCGGAGCTGGAAGAAAATACTTCCAGTCTTTTCTTTAACATAAGATTAACATTTCCCATCAAATGAAATTCATGTGCATGCAAAGATTCTTAGAAATACAATAATAGCTAACTAAATAAATGAATAAATAACTGCATGTATATGTATGTGAGATCTTGTGGTTTCCAGAGAAGAAACTTCTCTGTTCTTTAACTTCATCCATATTAACTGTAGATATGTGCTTGTCTGTTAAGAATTTTTGATTAAAATGTACTCTGCACTTATGTGTTTCTTTGCTAAGAAAGAAAAAAGTAATAATCAGTTAATTTTCAAGGTCATAAAAAACTCCACTTGGATGATTATCTGCATTTCAATGTGTGATGGGCCTATGGGGTTGTCCCATCTGAAACCAGGTTATCCTTGACAAAAACAAGATACTGAAAATGCATTATGAGCTGCAAAGAAAATGAACAAATAAAAAAAATAAAATTGGTCTAAGACAGATTGAAAGCAAAAAATTTACTCTCTGAACATAAATAGCCATTTAACTAAAAGATATGTCAACAAAGGGCTCAAAACTAGGAGTTTATAAAGAATAGGAGGCCTTTTAGTTCCCAGTTTCTAAACTCATGCCGAAGTGGATAGAAGTGGAAAGGCCTACAAAGAAACCCACTAAAAAATCCCGTTCCTCATTTCCAGGAGAGAGACAGGTATGGTTTCTGTATTTAGGACATTTATGGTTTCAGAGAAAAAAATGTAAGAACAGATATGCTTCAGAAGACTTTGACTGGAGGTGTGTTATATCATATTTTTAGCTACAGAGCCATCTGTTTATTCTTGAGGAAAAAGAAAAGGAAAAGAAAAAAGAATGAAGAGAATTTCATTAAACAAGCATCTGATGAAACTATATCTCCCTCTGTTCAAAACAAGGGATAAAAGAAAGCTTGAAAAAGTTTAACAAAGGATTAATTTTTGGTGTAAGTTGCTAACTCTGCTGAATTCACTAGTTGAAAGGTGCAGTTCAATTCAAAGAAGAAGGGAAAAAATCATTATAATGAGTTTTTACGTAGATCTCAAAGCTAATTCCTAAGCTTTGTTCTTTGGGAAGTACCTGGCACAGGCTGGGAGCTGCAATAACCTAAACAAGAAATAAGAAAGGTTAGGTTCTATGGAGATACAATGACTTGCTGTACAACATATGGAAGGATAGAGGAACATTAGACGAAATGCTGATTACTGGATGCTTAGGAAAGAAAACCAATAACGTATCCCTAAGTCATATTACAATGTGCAAATGCCGATATTATTGCGAATCAACATGTAATACTACAGCATTAGGCTTTAGCTTGTAGTCTTCTTAAGGAAGCTTTAGTTTCTAAGCTCTTGGGAATTAAGGGTAAGTTCCTTCTCTGCTCCATGCAAAAACCAGTGCTCCAGAGTTTGCCAAAAGCTGGGTTTTTCAGCAATAACATAACACAAACAGTTTTGTGGTGATATCTTTAACCTCCAAGACAATTATAAGTCTTGGGTGAGTCAGGTTTCATTGTCTTCTGCACTAATGCAGTCCCTCAGTCAGAACTCAGAATACAATAATAAAATGCAATCAATGACTACAATATTATGCTCTGTTATTGTGGGCAGAAATCCTGGGAGATGCTAGATAAGCTTCCAAGAATCTCAGGGGATTGCAAAGTTGTTCTGGACTTTGCAAAACTCTGATTTCTAACTGAACCCTTACACTGATTTTAACTTTGTTTTAAGAAGTTTTTTCCCTTCCATTTTTGTACTTCCACTGATTTTGACTCTGTCAGAGCAGCTGTATGAAACTAAGCATGCTGGAGGGAGTTAGGACAGAGCCCCCACAGTTTTTTATTGAGACAGACTAAGAATACTCCTCCCAATCCTTAATTTAATAAAATGATTAGTCTAAACTGTGAGTTGTTACAAGGTGACATTCAGTGAAAGGTCAGCCTTTCCCCTGAATTCTGCATAAACTGTGTCATGACGGAGTAAAACTTCTTATGACATAAATGCCCTAACATAATTTCTTTCTCCTATTTGTCTAATCCAAAAGAGAGCAGAATTGTTTTCTCCACATTACCAACTCTCTCTGTACATATATTTCAATAGATTCTCATATATCTATATGAATAGAATATATAAGAACATTACAAAAAGCTCTTTTTACTTGGATCCAGTGGTTTCCTCTCCCTCTGAAGGATGCTCAGATTTGACTTGTGATTGTTAAGTAGAAAATACACAGGAAGGAAAAGACAGAATTTGTGGAATCAGAATTACCTCTTCTGTAAGTACAAAGTGAATAAAAATGTGCCTGACGGTGAAAAACACACACATTTGAAATACAACTTCAGTGCATACCCAGCGATCTTGGAAACATCTCTCAGAACCATAGGAATTCAGAGATGCCCCAGAAATACGGGCTCATGCTTTCTCCCTGCAAAAAAAATCCCCAAATGTTGGTACAATAGCTAAATTATTATTTCTATTCTGTCCGTGTGTTAGATCAGAATTACTAGGGAAGCACTTACTAGTTATTGCTGATTCAGAAAGAAAAGCAAGTGTGACATGATGTAAAACTACGTGTTGAAATCAGGGTGTACATGGATTTGCTTTTAAGCTAAGCCTGCTTAGGGACTGTGTAGTTAGGGCAGAGTAAAATCCCCTGGGATTTATTAGCCACCATGACATCAGCCAAGCTTTCTTGATTGACTGGCTTTCTAAAGCTGAAACAGAGCAAACAACAGCAGTTTCCTGTATTCTGATTTCCCCCTGTTGTTTCAATTGGATATATGGGGTTGAGGACATGCATCCTAGTGAAACCTCTAGGCTAATAACAGATGTTTCTATATACAGGCAAGTGGTATCATGTTATTCTCTACATCCTCTGTGCAGGGAGAGGGGAAAGATAGACTATCAGGAAAAAAGGTTGTATTCATTATTGCTTGGCCTTAAGAAAATGTGCCTATCAATCCATGAAAAAAAATTTTATTCTGTAATATTAATGTTATAGGCTATGTTCTTCTGGCATATTGATTCTCCATAGGCAGAAGAACAGTGAAATGGAAACAATTTTAGAAATGTAGTTTTCAGTCTCCTTAATATCATATGTTCCTGTTGCGAAAGAAAATGGCTTTTCCTTCCCCTTTCTCTCTTTCTGTACTGTATATATTAGTCACAGGAAAGTGGGCCAAGTTTGTCTCTTGCACAAGTCCAAGGACCTTACATCTCTGTGAAATTTCCAAAACCAGTTTGTTTCTTAAATAATTAAATACCACTATGTCTTTATATATAAATATTTAAATAAAATCCTGGCCCAAAGTCAGAATTACAATTAGGATTTTTTTTTAATTTTTTTTTTTATTTTTCATAGAGTCCCCACATGCAGGGCAACAACTGAGTTAGGATGCTGTCTAAACATATGCTTAACTTGGGCTGTGTCCTTTAGGAATCTGAACATTTACTACTTCTAAAAGATGGAGTTAAACATGTGCTGAACATTTTACTTCTCTTATATAATTGGGAAGTGTTTGGGCAATGAAAAGTAGAACCTTTAACTGCTTTGGAACCAAAATCCTGTATTTGAATGAGCACTGGTATAAGCATTGGAGAGTGTTGCAGAAATAAAAGGTACAGCATTGGATCTTTCTGGGGAACTAAATTCTAGATCTCCAAAGCTGAGACTGGAATTGAAATGGCAACTAAAGTCTCCTCACGTCTCTACATCTGGTGCCTGTATGTCATGGCTAACATACATGAATTGTTCCATTGCCAGTGATTCTAGTATGTGACGTGGTTTGAAATCTGTTTTTTGCTGTAGGAGAACAGAAGGTTTAGGTCTCCAGTTCTGTCAGTTTGACACCTCTTGACAGCACAGACCTCCCACTTTGGCACTGTGTTTTTTAGATTTTTTGTCAAACATCTCCTGCTTTTTGAAGAAAGAAATCACTAAATTCATTATGTCTGAAATGCAGTCCTCTACAGATAGCCAGCATATGATCTGTGCAACCCTGGGGCATTGTCTGCCAGGATTTAACACAGTGTCTGTAAAGAGGACTTTGGAGACATTTCAGAGGTGAATGGATCTGGTTCTGGGCCACTGCTTACAAGAGAACTTCAGTGTAAGGGAAGAAAATGCACATGAAATAATATCACAGATTTCATCCAATATGCTATTATTTATATAACAGCTACTGATAACCCACAGAAGGTCTCTAAGCATGGCTTATCAAAGAAGATCATGTAAACAGGAATGCTTGATAGACAGCTGTTCTCTTGAGCCAATAAAAAGAACAAATGCAGCTTGTTTATAAACTCTGCTAAAATGAGATCTAAATGGCATTTAAAGAAAAAAAGAGAAGTCCTATTTATAAACTCTGCTTCCACACTCAATAAAAGTCTGCAGGCTAAAAGTGTGAAAAGCCTTTCACCATACGGGTTTGCAAAACACATGGAAAAATAAAGATGTGTGTGTTTACAGAAAATATCCCAAACTCAGCGCCCTGGTGATGATCACAGTTGATGAGTTCCATGGTGTAGCTGTACAACTCATTATGTCAAGCATCCATCTTGGCTTGAAGATTTTCTACATTCCTCATCATGCATAGCTGCTGAAATTAATTCTACAACTCACAGGAGGGAGAAGTGGCATGCAGAGAAGGCAGCAAAAGTTAGGTGGAAAGAAAACATTCCAGCCCTGGCAGTTCCCCCTCAGTACTGTGGGGAAACATGGTTCCTGACATCCATCAATTAGTTGTGGTCAGTACTAAATAGGTATTTGTGAACAATTATTCTAAGGTGTAATTGTGCAATTTTGAAACATCACACATTCTCACACAGCTTCCCAATTTGTCCAGCTTAGTTACCATATGGATCTTGGTACAAAGAAGCTCCTAAAAGTTTAGGCTTTTAGTTATGTTAGCAGGATTAAACATACGAGTTATTCCCAGTCCATGTCTGTATCCTTGCTCTGGAGCTCACAGCATAATTTAGGGTGGCATCTGTTTCAAGGATGACACATATTTCCATATAATTTTTTTTAGTATCTATAGTATATACACTTGCCAGTATATTAGAAGGTGAATCGAACACATCTAAATTAGAGATATAATTGGGAAAAGGAAGCAATGTCTGATGGTTAATCTGGAGAGTAGTATAGGGGGAAAACCAATGCAGCAGAGATGTGCCTTTAACTTATGCCAAATTATTAAGTGGTGATTGACCAGTGGTTAAAATCTTGAGTTCTGGACTTTTAATAAAGTGTCAAATAAAGATTAAAAGGAAGAAGAAAGAGTAGTCAGAGAAGAAACTCAGTAAGCTTCTATTTTATTACTGTCTTTTTATTCAGTGTAGATTTTTTAAAGTTCAATATATTTGTACTCTAACATAAAATCCTGTAAATAGTGATGGACATTTAGGATGCAATATTCAAATGCACTTAATGCATTTGAAAGCCTGGCTGTTATTAGGTTGTTTTTTATGTTACCTAACTTTGCAATGCATTAAATGGGATCTTAACTATTTACAGTATCACTTTTAAATATAGATATCTCTGTTGCAACCTTTGTCTTACCAATATTAAAACTCCACTGCAAAGGACTTAATAGCTTCACAAACCAGTGATCACACTCTGCAGATTTTACTCATCTTGGATAACAATTACTTGGGGAGTTACTGAAGTCAACAGGACAGATGCATTGGTGCTACTCTGCTATGACTGTGGGTCATGGAGTCAAAACGTGGTAGCCAAACTACCTTACAGACTACAGAAAACTTATTGACATGCATTGGAAGCACTCAAAATGCTTCTACTCTCTAGAACCAGTGATTAATGCCAGCTATTATCATCATGTTTTGAGGTCTGTTTGACTGCATTCCATCTCATCACATACAAAGAATTTAATTTCTGGAATTGACCACAAAAATTTTAACTCCTCTTTTGGACAGGTAGATATGTTAAGTACCTAAAACCAGCATGTGGGAATAAAAGATCCCCTTCAGGAAAAAAAAGAAAAAAAAGAAAAAAAAGAAAAAAAAGAAAAAAAAAAAAGTAAGTAACAAATTACCTGCAAGTTTTTTTCCCAACCTCAGGACTGAACCATCATGTGAGCTTGAACAACCAGGCTCCAATTACTCCTGTATCTGCATGGTGTAAAGGTGTCAAATTACTTCTTACCAGCCCATGTGCATCTGCTTTGTGGTGCTTCACAAATGTTTCACTGCAAAGGGAGAGGAGGAATATTAAACCCTTTCTCCTAAGTGAGGACTTCTAGCTTGGGAACTGCTTTAGTAATATTGCGAGTTTACCAGGAACCTACCATGCCAAGTGAAACCTGAAAGACCATCCAAAAAGTAAAATGTCAGTTACAGCCTCGCCGACTTAGAGACTGAAGTAGGAAGGCATCCTGTATGGAAAATGTACGGCTTTCACCATTGCGGCTTCAGTGAATCTTGTTAATTTTCATGAGTGTAAGGAATGAGTGAGTATAAACACTCTTATCATGCAGTGAAATAGGTACTTCTTGAAAGAGTGACACGGAGTCTCTACTTTCCTTGCTTTAGATGTCTGGGAAAAAAGGATGCTTTCTCAAACATGGAGAACTTTCTATTTATTTTACTTCTAACACTAAATTTACCCGTTGGGTTCCAGAAGGGTTCAACCTGACCTTTGAAAAGAGAAAAAACTTACCTTACAACTAATGAAAAGAAATGCCACAGCGAGGCTTTGGCAGCTGTGATTCAAATCAGGCATAAGATTTTTTGCAGAAAGAGTGTTGAATGGAAAGCAATATTTGTGATTATCTTGATGGAATCTTTTCCACTTTTGATCACTTACACTTCACTATATCTTTTCTTTCACCATCTGGATTAAGAAGATTTTAGCATCTGGTAACTGAACTCACAGAAATCACTCACTTAAAGAGTTGAATCTAACCAACCTGCTTTGCTCCTACTCAAAGTTCAGGTGGAAAGCTGATTAACACAGACATTGTCACCAAGAAAATGGTAATTGCCTATCCATAAGCTCTGTAAATAATGTGGTTTTTTTCTCATCTTAGTAGTTAGATCAATTTTTTTTTTTCTTTTTGCTTCAGTCCTGCAAACTGTGTTTTGATGATAACTTGCTCAGCTTGTCTTCTACTGCTGGGAATATACACATAGCACTGCTGTGAAGAAGGGCTGAAGTTAAAAAAAAGAGTTTCTTGTACATAGCAAAGATATGAAGAATGCTACCTTTGTCTATTTTCATTGCTGTTTCCTATTTCTTCTGGTTTCCAGTGCATTGCTCTCACAGGAATGTGACTTTTAACAGAAACCAGCATTGCCCCCTAATCTTAATTTTTGGACAGCTTGGGGGATTGTATTCATGTTCTCCTGATGGAAATAGTTTTTTAAAAAACAACCCTTTTGTGTAGAATTTCTTATTGCATTCTTATAAATCAGCTGGAAGTGAAACCTGTGGCCACTGGCAGAGACATACCCTTTGTTTCATCTCCCATTGCCATTTCTTGGCCTGCTTTGCTGGGTACTTCTGATAATTCAGAAGAGACTTGTTTGGATAAGCAGATGCTATAGTGTAACAGTCATAGCCCATTTACAAATCCAACACAGTTAGCTTAACATAATAATAATAATGAAAAAAATCAAACATAAAATAATGGGAAAATATGTGTATTGTTTGCTTTGTTTGACACCATAAAAAAGGTGTACACTTGGGATGCATATGCCCCAGATTGTTATTTTCTGATAATGTACCTGCTTAAAGTAAAGTTTTCCCTCTGGATGCATATATAACACTTAGATAAGAACAATTCACAAAATCCTATTATAGTGCTGCTGTACACAAACACATTTTCGAATGCTTCAGATAATATCAGGTACATATATACAAGAGAAAAAGGTATTTCTAGGTATATCATTATTGGTGGCATATCTGTTTAAGTTTCCATATGCACTGGTGGCTCTTTTTCTGATTCAGACACTAAAAACATTAAAAAAAATACATTTGACTTTTTGAAATAGCAGTCTTCTTTATACATACAAACAAACAAAGAAAAAAGTTTTAGTATTCTTCCTCCCCTCTAGCTTCCTCTATTCCATCTTTATAACCAGAAGGAAAATCATCACCTTTAGAGTTCCAAGATATTCTATTCCTTTTAGTATATGTTTAATTCCATCAAAAGTGAAAATGCATGAAAATTTCCAACTGTCAGAAAACATAAAATGTAATTTTTCCTTGTTTTTTGAATAGATACCTAAATAAGTAAAAGGACTAGATATTGTACTCTGGAAGACAATGCTTTATTGCTGTAGCACTATCCTGAAGAAGAGCAGAATTCTAAAAGGGGGATTTAATCACTGCTGATCCTTGAGTACCTATAGATAGCATTGGAACACATTATTAGCAAAATTTACTCTGGACGGTTAGTAGCTTGCTGGAAAATTTTAAGACAGCTTTTTAATTGCTTTAAATCTCATATATTTAAAATAGGTTTAAAAGTATCTGGGTGTGTATTTTACTAAAATATTCAGGCTATTCAAATATTCAAGCTAATTAAAAATAGTCTATTCTGGTCCTATTTCTTTCATCCAAAAATCAGCTGCACATGTTAGAGGAGGATAATACCACAGGTTATAGAACAGCCAGTATTATATGAAGTCTGAAAATCAGCTTCTATAATTAAAACATGTTGTAGCTTTCACTGTCTTCAGCTATTCTTGGCAACATATTTATAAACATTGAATATTTTATAGCACCTATTAAAAAAAAACCACTTTCAAAAAGAAAATCATTAACATCTTTTTAGTTGATTTAAACTGGAGTTTAAACTAGACTTGATATAAACATTATATTTTTTGCTTTGTATAGAATATTAAAAAAAAGCCCATAATTATAAGGTTACAAATGCAATGCAGTTGTAAAACTAGTAGCCATTTGGCCAAATCAAGCTACTAGCATGAATGTCTCCTCAAAGAACAAGACTCCTTGTACTAGACATCCAGCTGGTAGAGACATTATCATAATCTTGCAAAAACAGATTTTTATAAAATGTGTTTTAGAAAGAATCCTGACTTTCAAAAACGTAAAGAGCAAAGAGTAATGTAGGGATATGTTAACAGAATATATCACAAACAACTCTCATTCCACACTCTAAAAAAACCTTCTTGTTGAAATAAAAATCAAGTCTTCCTGATGATTTCTTATTGAACATGTTTTCTTCTAAAAATGCTCTAAACTTTTGAACCTTCAGAAGCATATTTATAACTCAAAAAGGCTTTAGAGGAGAAGGCAATTACTTCTATATTAAATGTGTTTTTTCTTATTCTTATACACCCTTCTTTGTTTTGATCTCCTGATAACCACAAAATAGTTAAATTCTTCTGTGACATCTATCTATAAATCTAAATTTTTAGTTTGTACATGGTATGAGCCTAACCTTTAACAGTAACCGAGGCAGGCATTGTAAAATAAAATTTGGATTAATTTTACCATGCTTTATTACCAAAGGGAAAGGAGTGTACTCTAAACTAGCTTCACAGGTTCCCCCTGTAGTGGATGCAGGTTGTTTTTATCCCTTGTGACATTTGTCATTTGTTTGACATATGACATGAAGCTAACCAAAGCACAGTGTTCTGCAGCCGCCTATCTGACACAGGGGACATCTTAGCTGACAAATCCAATGAGGTGCTAAATCCACACAGTTGAAGACAAGTGAGATGAACTTTCCTGCTGGTCAATAAGGAAAGGTTGGTTTCTTCACAGGGTTCTTTCCAAGGGGAGATTGTGTCCAGATACCCTAAACACCTAAACTTGCATAGACTTTTGTCTTTATTTAGTGATTTTCAAAGGCTTATTTTATTTCCCTCAGAGAAACAAGTGACTATTCAGTGTGTGGTTTTAGGGGGCAAACAATTTAGGACCATAAAATCTTGCCTTACCTTGATTTGCAGAGCTTACAGAAGCCTTATCCAGCCTCATGGACAGAGAGGAACTGCACTTGTGAAACAGCTGGTTATTAACAGGAAACCTTTCAAATATAAGGCTGTGTGCTGTTCTGTAGTGTATACAATACCAGATGAATATTTCAGTAAGACCATGTATTTGTTGTTTAGCACTGGATGTACTCATCAAGGTAGGCCTATGCTGAAGATTAGGCTGAAAAACGAGAGCTTGTTATGGCCATTGTTCAGGCAGGGCAGAAGTGGGCTCTATTGAATAAAACGTGGTGTTCCTTCCTAGTGCTGCTTATTCATTTAGGATTCTTATATGTTATGATCAACTTAGCAGAAAAGGTAAACCATTGTTCTTGCCAGCAACTGATGTTATAGCTAGAGCCTTCCTTACCAAATGGGAAATCAAAGGAAAAATAAAAGAGATCAAGCTTGTACACACAGGCTAATAAGTTAAACAGAAGTGTTTTTTCATGGTCATTCAATTTGGAAAGCCCTCTTGAAAACCAAGTCTTAAAAGATTTTTATGAGAAATGTTAGACTGTTCCCTTATCCTTTTATACAAGGGTAGTTAACTGCAAGTTAAATTGAAGCAGAATTTCAGATTGTACTGAGCCTAATGTAACTAAGTGGTTCAAATAAATGCAAAAATGTAAAAACTTGCCTCTAAAGGAACTCTGAGTCATTCTTTCCAGATACATATACACACAAAAGCCAGTTAGAAGTGTCCTACATACGTATTAAATTGACTTAGTCCTGAGCTATGTTTCTAAAGCCATGGAGGTGTTAAGGAGTAGATGAAAAGAGCTGATTTTGAATCCAGTGAAGCCTGAAAGGGATGCACATTTTTCCCTGCCTAAAGTAAGAGAGAAGAGTATAAAATCCTCTGAAATAAAGAGGCAGCTCTCCTACTGCTCAGCTTTATAGTATGGCCAACAGCTTTTCCAGTTCACTCCTGGGAGTTTTCAGCAACCAGCGGCCTAAGAAGAAGGACTGAGAACAAAAGACAGTACAACTCAAAATAAAACAGCAGTATTCAATAACTCAGCATTATTCCTACCATGTGATGACATCACTGACGTGACATTTGAAGAGGTCATGTGCAGCAGGAAAGTTTTGCCACAGAACTTAATTTAAATTCTTTTTGAACAGTTCTACCAGGATGTGGAAATGCTATTGTACATGGCTGAGGATTTTTTACTTTTGAATACCATCTTTTTTAGAATATGTATTCCTGGAGAGGGCACTGAAGTTGCAATTTGGTAAACAAACATAAGTAATGGGATTTATAACAGATTTAAGGTTCTTGGTATTCATTGATCTACCTACCTCAAGACAACTGCTTCTTTTGATTAACTGACTTAAAGGCTTTCTTTGGTTTCATAGGATTTACTTAAGATTAGTCACATTTGCCCATTTATAAATTGCTTAGGTTGTCCATGATACACCAAATAGGATTCACCAACCCTTTAATGAATTTTGCCCATCTATAAAGTATTTTAATTATCTGTGATACAGTATTACTTGTCTGCTACTGTTTTTGATAGTAGAGTCCTTGGTTCCCTCAAGAATCAGCTGACCCTCCAAGGTGTAATATTTTCCAAAAACACTGTATAAAAAAATATGCAGGAGACTGAAGTAACCACTTTTTGTGTGCTGTTTTGCTTTTAATGCAATTCCCCTTTTCTGAAAATGGAATGTTCTCAGCAAGGAGCCATCTATTTTTCTTTTTTTTTTTTTTTTCTTTAATTATGACATGACAAACAACCCAGTTCAAGAGATTAAATGAAGGGAATCAACCCTGATTCACCATCCAGAGAGACAGATATTAAGATTTGGTTTCTACCTTTAATGATTTCTTCAGATTATAAATAGTCTGAAAAATTAAAAAAAAAAAAAAGTTATATTCAGTAACTTGAAATAACTCCTCCTTCTAAACTCACAAGTGTTATTAGCAATCAAGAGTACTCCATGGCCTTTAATTTGATTATTAGCTCTTGCCAAAGAGGAAACCTTTTTATCAGGGATTTTTTTTTCAGTTTGAGAAATGGGGAATGGCAAACCAGCAAGTGTGACACAGTATCAAACTAATTGGAAGGAACTGTAATCAAGAACAGAACTGGCAGGAAAGTAGATGGATCTAATGCAATGTGAAAGAGGCAACACAACTTTTATAGGAGGTAGTTATCCTTTACAAAATTTATTATAGCGCTTTTAAAGAGTCAGCGAGCCTATGGATAAAAACACACTTGGATTTTTGAAAAGTCCCTTACCAATGGCTTGTAAAGAAACAGGGGTATTGCAGAAAGAAGTAGGAAATTCTTTGGTTAATAACTGCCTAAAGAAGCAGGTGTGAAATGTGAATACTCATATTTTATTGGAGGGACCAAAGGAGTCCCACAGGGATCCTTTCTGTTGCAGTAGAGACAAAACTCTGTTGATGGGATTGAGATAGTCAGGGTAACTAAAATAAATCTGACAGCTAGAAGCACAGATCTCATGATACTGAATGATAGGGCAAAAAAATGGCAGGTGAAATTCAATGCTGATATATGCAAAGTAGTTAAAAAGGGGGAGAAAATCCCTAACTATATAGACATTGTGTTAGGATGTGCTTGGCAGTGCTGAATTTACAGTTGGGTTTGATCTGAACAATTTTTCCCAGTCCAAATGAGTCTGTGATTCTACAAAGACAAAAAAATTTACAGTAATGGACGTGGAGAGCAAGATATTATGTGATCACAAAAGAGATTCAAACTTTTACTAAGTATCAGACAGACAACTCAGTTAAGCGGTTGCTACAGACTCTCACTGGTATCCCCAAAACACTTGCGTGCATTTAACTCGTGCAAGCAGAGATGTATGTGTAGATATAAAACATGAGGGTGAGTTATTTTCCTTTTCTGTACAAAGGTTCATAGTTAATACATAAGAAAAAAAAAATATATATATATAAAATGCTCACCTGCTGTGTTTCTCTTTATATGTATATATTTATATGGGCCTAACAAGGAAAACTTCATCTCCTGACCCTCTGACGTGCTTAAAGCAAGGATTCCACTGGACAGGACTCCAGTTTCTGCTAGTGAGAGAGAAGGGCTCTTCTTTGTTATTCTGCTTTAATTTTGACTGCTATAGCAGAAAGATGCAACTGGGGAGATAGCAACCTCCCTCCCATCGAGCAAGCCCAGAGCAGGCACATCAAAGCCAACCACAATATTCCCTGTGTGCAGCAGCTGAGCTGAGAGCACACCCTTGGCACACAAAATTTGATGAGAGTTTGCCACCCACCACAGGGCTCCTGGAATAAGAGATTACAGTCATATGACTTAAACTCTGGAAGTTTCTGACATTTAATATCAGTAATTAAGAGTTTAGATCGGTGGCTGAATCAATAACCCTTTGCAGTTATTGATCATTAGCTGCTGCCCTGCCAATCAAGGAGCTGCGCTGACCTTATGAGAGATGGTCTCTGCTTCCAGCACTGTCCCCATACCACCTCCTTATGGCCTGTGTGCCTCAGAAGTGCTTAAAAAGATGTGAAGATGCTGTCATCAAGATGTGCTCTGACAGGAGGCTTCTGGGACACCCAGCAGCAGCTGCCTGCTGCAGCTCAGTCAGGTATGGAACAACCTACAAAGGCACAAAAGGCAGGACCACTGGAGATGGGCTCATTCCCCCAACTGCCTCCCAATCTGCCACATACCTGCTGCCAGCCCAGAGCAGCTGTCCCCTCTCCCCAAACTGAGGTAATACCATCCTTTGTCTCCCATGTGTAAATACAAATGTGCTTGAGGCATCCTGTGCAGCCTGGAAAATTTCATAGATCATAGGATGAAACCTCCTTGCCATCCCTCCTTGCTGATTGCTGCTGCTGAGACACCCCTGGGCTCATCAGGACAGCACCACATCTGGCCTGTGGATGAGGGCTCTTACTCTGTTGAGCAAAAGGCACTTGGGTGGAAAAAACACCCACAAAAAGTTTAGATGGGCATCCAAGTCATTTATTTCACGGTTGGATCATTAACATCTTTTGTAAGATCTCCCACTTGAGATGCAGGAGCAGCAGCAAACTGCTGTCAATGATTTAAAAAAAGTATTTTACAAATACACGTAAGTATATACATATACATGTATATATACAATAATAAATGACTATTGTTAATGCAATATCCCAATGTGATATTTTACAAATAAAATCTTTTTTGCAACTAGAGCATTGAATTTTTATTTCACCAATAATAATTCTGTGGAACAACTTTTTTCCCCTTCAATTCCATGAGCAAGCACAAATATCTTAATTCACAGATATGTCTCTTGCACTGTGTCTGCCTGGTTAGTTGTGTTCAGGGGCTCTTTTTCCTTAGTATCTACTCTCTTAGCATATAGTTGCTCTGAGGTGCAATGGCAAATGTAGTTTAACCAGAAAATTCAGCCAGTTAAGGGGAATGAATACACCAAATTCCCATAAAATCTGTGGAAACTGTGGCTCCTATGAAATAGCCATTCTAATAAAAAATTTTCAGATCTTTATTTTTAAAAATTTGTAAAAAGTTTTTCAGAAAAAAAACCCCTAAAACCATAAAGGCCAGTATATAATCCATTTTTCTTAACAGCTTCAGCAGTACTAAGCAGATCCTGTCATCCTTGCCATTTCTTCCACTGTAGCCTGCCAAATGGGTCCTATCCAATTAGCTTGGAGGTTTAAATGATTCACAAGCCAGTGTTCAGATTCTTCTCACTACTAAATAGTACACTTTATCTTCTCTGCCTTGTGCTGTGCCCTGATTGGCACGTGACAGTGTTTCAATCCTCCTTCACACAATGCATCTCTACATCCTGGTTTAAAACCTGCCCCTGATGGGGAATTAATAGTTATTTAACATTTTGGAATAACAGTGGATAAGTATTTTTAGACTTGGAGATATCTATAGATCTGGATTTTAGTCTTTAGAGATATTAATGTCACATAAGGGCTTAGATGTTAAAAGAAAATTTGATTAAAGTTTAAATTAAGAAATATCTGAAGAAGTGAGTGTCTGTGGAAAGCAAGAGGGAAAGGCATGCAAAAGGAACAGCCCGGGTTATCTTTTCTCTCTTGAGATAGTTCCCTCCTGATCTGACCCTTCTGAGATGGGATCTGCACTCGATGCACCTCCTTCAACAGGCAGCTGGGAGCAGTAGGAGCTGGAGAATGCTGTGAGTCTGCTCAATTAGCTAATGAAAATTAGCTCTGCTGATCAGGTTCAGCATGTTAGTGTCTGAGTGCAGTGAGACTTAGTTATGGATGAGGAAAAGTCACTGTGTTTGTCTCCACTGTATGCTGCCCAATTAAGCCCAGTCATTATGTTTATGCTCATTCAGCTCTGAGCTACACCTTCTTCCTTTGGCTGAGAGGATGGCATGCAGCAGCAGCAGGAAGGAGAGAAGGCAGCTTTGGAAGTCTGGTTCATGGGCAACACCTTGCAGCTGTATGGTTGGACCACGCGGCATTTATAAGGGTCCTTCCAACACAAATCTCTTGGTGATTCTGTGAGCTTATCACTTTAAACCAGAACCTCAATGCTCACTGTCAGATACAGTCATTCACACAGAGGCTCTGCTTCACCCTAATGTGTTTTAAATGGTAGAAAGACTGAACTTACCCTCAGGAGCTGAGACCTGGGCCCAGCCAGACAAACTTAATGATTTGGGTGTTTCTGTGTACCATAATACACAAATACTGAGAAGGAATCCCTGTCTGCACAACTTAATAACTAGGGACAGAGTCTTCAGTATAGTGTAAGGTTTCAATTTTTCTCAGCTATTTTCTCCATCTATAGGGTACAGAATATTTCCACCATGGGTGCCAGGCATCACACCTATCTCAAACTACCTTAGTCCAAACTTCAGGAAAGGAAAAGATATTGCTTCAAACCACTTCAAAAAGACTGAGGGTTTAAAAGTTAGTTACCATATCCTTGTGTGAACACTTCCTTTTCTGTACTTTGGATAAAAGAGAGGGTTTTTTTCAGCAGAAGAATTTGTCAAATGCTTTCAAGATATTCATTGAACACGACTTAGATGTGAAACAGACACTCAACAGCTTAGTATGCTCAGGATATCGTCATTTTTGGTCAAGTCTAGGAGCACATGTGGGCATCCTGTGGCACTTTATATTAGCAAACAGGATCTTCCCAAGAGTTCCAAAAGCTTTATACAGAGAAAAGTGTACTCAAAGCTAAATATTTTCCCTTTTCTGCCAAAAATAGTAATAGGCACTAGCATCATCTGTGTTTGTTACACTCTTCTTTGTGTAATGGCCTCTCTGGGACCAGGGATAAATGTTTCCTCCTGGAGCTTGCCTGGGAATAAGGATGCTTTTGTCTTGGGTGGTAGCTGAGGGCTTGAGTCTACTATGGATGAGGAATACTTGGTCTTTCCCATACCCATGTTAGTGCACAAAACAAAAGGGGTTTTATAGCTTACTTTAAAAGCTTTCTTATCAAATAAGAAAATGACACAAGAAAGATATGGCGAAGTCAAGGCTTTTTTTTGGCTTCAGTCTTTGAATTAGATGCTTAAATCCCTGGCTAACTCCTATGGGGCATGTACAGCCTCGTTATTGGTGCTGGTTATTACTTCCCTAGAAGACCCCTGTCTCACAGTGCTACCTGTGTGCTTTGGTAAGGTCTCTCAACCAAACAACGCTGTTCTCACAGTTTGCCTGGCAAAGAAATTAGAAAGGATTCCCAAACAGGAAGAGCTTTCACCAAAATTCACTGAAAAGGAGGTAAGTCTCAGGATCCAAAGGATTATCCAGACTGTGTGTGGGCCATAAATACTTGTTGTCCATAATAACCCTTCACCTCTCATATGTTCCTTGTTTCCATTACCTGTGCTAAGGAAACACAGCCAGCATGCGTGTGCCTTTCCTCATGCTGTGAGTATACCTTAATTCTGTGCAAACACACACTCAGCTGTTCTGCTCCTCGGCACCCCATCTGCAAAGAAGGAGATGACAACACTTTCCCACCTCAGAGATCCTCATATTGGAGGCTGTCGTGATTTCGACAGATGGTGCCTTTGAATTTAGGGGAGGAAATCAGCTGGTAATCTGGATTTAGAGAGCTACATACACTTCATTTCATGCATCACATTGGGACAAACCTCCTGGAGTCTTTTCCTCAGTCTGGGAGCTTGCCCAGGGGAGGGCTTTGTGGATATTTCATTTCCTACAGTGGATATTTGAATTTTAGCCCCTTTTCTGAGCAGGCACAAATGTCTTAATTTTGCAAATAATGGCAGAATGCATCTAAGGCAAGACAATTTAGATGGATGGATTCTGGCTGATATTTAAGAACCATAATAAATAATCTCCTCTTCAATCACACCTCTCCTAGAAATCTACATACCTTTGTGCATGTATTACAACAAACCCTAATAAAGAAATAATCCAAAATGGCACCTGTTAAAAAAAAAAAAAAAAAGAAAAAAAAGAATAACCCCAAAATGTAGGTTATTGAAATATGAGTGTAATATAGAAAAGATAGCAGTGCTGATATTAATGGCCTGTCTCCTGGTGCACTTAAAAAGTCTCTCATGTATTTTATTTTATTTTTTATTAGAAACTGTATCATTAGCTCTAAAGATCTTACTGGGAAGGGTGAAAAGAAATATCTGACTTTTTAAAAGCCAAATTCAGCTAGATTTTTTTCTTACTTAAAAAAGGAGAAGATTTTTTTCATAAATATTTTTTCCCCTCTGGCTGGAATATTAGGACAGTATATTAAATTCCTGCCCCCAATTCCACAAAAGGAAGACCCAACCACATTTACATAATAATGTCCCTTCTGTGCTTTTGACAGATGGGTTTCATCGACACAGACATACTGTTAGGGGCCTAGCAATAGATTAAAAAAACAACAACAATAGATTGTAACATAATAAAAGTGTATTGTAATGTACATCATAACTTTTGGCCAAGGTTAAATATCCAGTTGGTGCATGAAAGTCGTATTCCATTAGACAAAATAGATGTCACACAGCAAAGCATTAAAGATGAGTTGACCAAGCCATTTGTTTTTATTTATATTACATTATATTTTCCTTGATTCTATTTATGCAGTAAGTAAAAAAAAAATGCTCTACTTCCCCTTTCTCACCTACACTACCATGATGTTATTGACAGTGAATGCCCATGTGAGGCTGCCCATGGTGCAGGATGCTGCACAAAGCCACAAGATCCACTTGCTGAAGGGCCAGCACTACTGTGTGGATACACCTGAGCAGCCTGAAGGCTATTACCAAGCTCACCAACCTACCAGTCTTCTCTTATGATTTCAGAGTCCATGTTGAAAGTCACTTGCTGAGCTGCCATGAGGTCCCTGCTGACCCCACTCCTTGCTGACTGCTCTAAGGCTCGAAGAATAAATTGATTTGTAATATAGGGACAACGTGGAGGTATTATTCAGGTGAATTTATTGGGGTGGGATGTGTAGTGCTACACCAGGAGTCCTGTCCATGCAGTGCTCATGTTTGGTCAAATTACAAGTGGGTTGTGTGCACTGTTCCCTCCTTACAACATCTCTGCAGCTGCCTCTAGTCCTCGTGAGATTCCCTCATAGCCTCTGAAGAGAAAAGGGAGCAGCATGTGTCTTATTTTTATTGTTGTTAGTTCTTTCCCCTTTCCTCCCCCTGCCCCAAGCTCCAACAAATTTGTTCCTTTCTTAGTAATGGCTTTGTGCAGCTTCATGATAAAAGTCATCCACCAAAGAGACAGAGCAGTTTTCTCTGCATGTCTCTCTGAAAGGTACTCTTGGTTGTGAGAGCTTCACAGCCTCTCTTTAATGTCAAGTTATATGGCTTTGGGGGCTTTCCCAACTCCATCAATCCCCCTGACTGCACAGACACTTTGAGTGGAGTGGTGAGGACAGAACTGATAAACTGCAGCCTCCTCCAGTACTGGACTCTCTCCAAGGAGGCAATAATGCTCTCCCCAGGAAGCATTTTTTGCTCCATATGAAAACATTTTCCCACCAGGAGGTGGTAGCCAAGATGCACATGGGGATGGGGTGCCACCAAGCATCAAGTGAGGCTGACCTCATCGGTGACAGCAGCCTTCCCTCAGCAACTGGGGTGGGGGCAATGGACTCCTCGAGTTGTTTCTCACATTGTGAGACATGCAGCTAGAGGGTCCCAAACTTTTTTTGAGAAGATGTTGTGGAGTGTCCAGGACTCCCCAAAAACAGAGGAGTGTTCTGGAGGTCACTGAGAGAAGCCATTCCCTAGAAAGGAAGGATGAAGAGAAGGAAATGCAGCCTCTATTTGGAAATTAACAAGTCAGTCACTCTAGGTTTGTGCTGGTATGTGCCTACTCTGGCTACAGAGGATATGGCACAGGTAAAAGGCCTTCTCATGGAAAGGAGCTCACAACCTGACTGACTTGTGCTAGAAGAAAGGAAATGTATTTTGCTGCTCTACTCGAAGGAGACTGAGATAGACTCAGTCCATTGTACTCTTTACACTTTGTGTCTGCAGAAGAGCAAGAAAATTAATTCCAGATCATATGTTAGCACACTAAATATATTCTTGCTTTTGTTCCACTTCCAATGAACTCCAGAAGTGAGCCCTGGAGACTAAGAGGTTACCTGGGCAGGAAGGTGTTCCTCTTTCCTCTTTTGGTCCTGACAGACAGAGAGATTGTAAGTACCTGTCCACCAAAACAAGTCTTTGGGATAGATATGCACCACACAAAGAGGTAGAGGCAGAAGGTTTTATTTTCCCTTCCTTGCCCTGTGCTGTAAAATATAGGGGGTCATGCAACATTTTGGTTATTTCCATCTATGCTCTCATAACATCAGGATCATGTCAGAACCATCATAACTTGATTTACTTCCCATCCTGGTAGGAAGATCTTTTCCTGCTATCCTATTGCTAAACTTGATTTCTAGCATTAAAAACAAATATACAGAGATTCATGTTTTGCAGTTAGTTGACATAGCACTAATCCAAACTACTGTTTATTCATAAGTACATTACATATACCAGAAGGAAGGTTTTTGCTTGTTTTTATTTCTTAATCACATTCTGAAGAGGTCATATGTGAAACACAGCTGCAAGAAATTTTATTTTTCTTTGGTTTTTTTTAATCAGTCTTCCTCCTCATTTATTCTTATAAGATTATATGGCTATCTGCTTTTAATTTCCTATTTAAGGCATATCTCCAACTTGTAAATAAATATGCTTTTTCTAGTTCAGGTCAAGTTTTAGTCTCCAATTAATGAGGAAAATGCATTAGACATCAATGCCCTCTTCTAGGGTTGTTGATAAAGTAAAATCTAATTATATTTTGGTCTTTGCACTTGCAGAAGATATTTAGAATTTGTTTATACTCAGAATCTTTACTGAAGGTAAACTGACACATCATGTTTGCACTTTGAGAATCTACATCTATTTTCACTGACTGAAAAATATTTTTTGTGGTCTAGCAACTGCCTGCACAGCGATGTAAATGGAGAAGAAGAGGGACAAAGCCATTTTTGTTATGTGATCAATTTAACCAGGGAAAACTCTAACCAGCCATTTGAGATTAGTGGAAATCTTTCACATAAATCCATGTCTGTAGAACCAGGACACTGGGATAAGAACCAGTAAAGGATCCAGCCATTCTGATCAATGTATGGTTCAAACTGGCAAGTAAATCTCTGATGAAGTTGCAGGTAGTTCTGACCAACAAGGGATGGGAAGAAATACAGCAAGGACTGAAGTAAAAACTAGGAAATATTCACTGTTGTCCCAGGACAGAAAACAGCTTTTGTTTCGGTACCTAAACCCTGATATGCAGTGGGTAAAAAAAGAGGCATCCAGGCAGATATCCTCAGATGCTGCTGCAGGGCTAACTCAATTGCTTTCCTCCTGTGTTTGCTAAAATTGGTACCTCCTGTGCAATAGCCATGATAAACAAATAGCGGTATCATTCCAAATGTACTGTCATCATCATCATAGGCCTCCTCCTGACCACTACAAGATGAAGACCTGACCTTAAAAATAGCACCCCTGGCTCGGACCAAATGTGACCACTTTCGTCCATGCCATCTGTCCATTCATCTTGGTGACAGGCAGCCCTGGCTCTGCTCTCTGCCCAACCACTATGAATAGGCAAGTGGCTGCAAATGAGCTTCACTTAAAATGGAGAGAGTTGATACCAGCCTCAGGAAAGTATTTCACACATCACAGTAGGAGAAGGCATTGGTTTTATTCAGATTTGGGCTTTATTTCTTGCTGCACTTATAAGGAAGGAAATTTTGTTCCTTGGGGGTACTGCAGATGTTTGTATGGATAGTTAGTTAAGGGACAACAGAACAGTTTCACGGATGTGGTCCAAGCAGAAGGGGCATCATGGAGCAAGAAAATCACAGTGGGAGAAGAAATAAAGAGCAGTGATCAAGATGCAAAAAGAATTGAATTAATGTCTCTGTTCTGCCATAAAGGGTATTTTATAAATCTGGACAAAATAACCTTTCTACACTGAAGTTTCACAGGTGAAATAGACATAACAACACTTATCTACCTTTGCAGAGCTTGAAAAGGGTGCACAAATGTGAATAATCTAATATGTGGACATAGTTTTCTAGTGACATCATTGTCTTTTTATGCTGGGTTACTTTAGTTATAGAGTGTGCCCTTCAGGCAACAGATTTTGATATAAGCTCACACTGGCTTCTTTTTCACAGAACCATAATAATGTTGGGGTTGGAAAGGACCTCTGGAAAACACCCAATCCAACTCCCTGTCAAGGCACCTAGAGCAGCTGATACAGGAACACATACAGGTGGGCGTTGAATGTCTCCAGAGAGGGAGACTCTACAACCTCACTGGGCAGCTATTCCAGTGCTCTGCCACCTTCAAGACAAAGAAGGTTTCCCTCATACTGAGGTGAAACTTTTTGTGTTCAGTTTATGACCACTGCTCCTCATCCTATCACTGGGCTCCACTGAAAAAATCTGGCACCATCCTCTGATACCTGCTTCTGAGATCCTTATACGCATTAATGAGGTCCCCTCCCAGTGTTCTTTTCTCAGGACTAAACCAGCCCAGCTCTCGCATCTCTTCTCATAAGAGAGAAGCTCCAGATTCCTTATGTTCCAGATCTTTATGGCCTTGCAGGACTCTCTCCAGAAGCTCTTCATGCTGATGAACCCAGAACTGAACACAGCATTTCTTCCAGGACTGCAGATGGGCATGGTGTGTTCCTTGACAATATTATATCATAGTATTTCTGTAAATCTCTTTTGCTCTTGATGCACAGAGCAGTGCTTTGTCTGATGGAGGACAGATGAGAAAATAGGACAGGTGTTAGAAAGGAAGTGCATGGAATATTTTTGGAGGAGTATGAGGAAACCAGGGGAAAACCACAAGTGGAATAGGAGGAGAGGAGGCTGGATCACAGGGAGTTGACTCAAGGAGTGATAAAGTGAGCTGTGGCTTCTGGGCAGGAGTGAGGAGGATGGCTCAGACAGCAGTGTCATTGTATACTGCTTGGCTGCTTCTCCAGATGGAGATTTTGAAGACAGGTATAACTGACAGTTTGCCCATAAGTAGTGTGCAAGTATCTGAGATATTTATTAAGCCAGGACTGTTAATTACTCACTTACACAAACGCTTAAGTTCACTGACAACTGTTGAAAAGTCGTTGATAGTGTTTAATGGTGGTGAGATGATCAGCTTTTTGTTTTGCCTCTAAGCATCATTAATGTAGGGGACTGTGATGCAGTGCCATCGTGAGGGAGATGCAGTGATCACCACGGAGCCAAAGAGGGAAAAGAGGAAGTTAACTTGTTTTACAGCTTATATAGATTTCTAGAGAAGAGACCACATTGGAAAACTGAGGTTCAACCTCTTCAATTCCTTTGGTCTTAGAAAGTGTCCATCAATTGTCCTTTCTACAGAAAGAAATGTAAACAAGATAAAGAATTCTAAAACATTGCTTTGTTTACATCAAATTTCTGACTCCAAGAACTAGAAGGATGGAGAGCAAGACAACAGGGGACAAAGCCAGAGGAATACAAAACAGCCATTGCACTGATACAAAAATGATGGCATTCTGTTTTCAGTGTGATTATTGTGATTACAGGCTACCATTTCTGGACACATCAGATGAAATGGGGGTCCATTGGACATCAGTACAGAACAAAACAGACTGTCCTGAAGAACTGGTCATACAAATGGGCAGATCAAAGGAAAGGTGGGAGGTGAAAAATATAAATAATAGAATAGTTTGGGTTGAAAGGGACCTTAAATATTATCTAGTTCCAATCTCCCTGGCCGGGACGCCTTCCACAAATGCAAAGAAGACATTTGTTCCAGGAGCCACAGCAAGAGAGAGAAAATATAAATCCCGTTATTACTAAAGTTCCCTTTAATCTACATCCTTTTATTTCTGGACCAGTATGCAACACAATCATCTGATATACTAGGAACCAAAACAGATGGCATCATGTGATGAAGACATCCTTGACAACATTATGCAGCTCTGCTCAGACAGTTGGTCACATTACTCAGGAAAGATTAATCAGGAAAGTACTCCCTGTTTTTCCCACTGATCCCACCATGAGGTCCTTTTACCACAACACAGTCAAGGAATCTTTCTCGTAGCAGTAATCTGGTGAAACAGACCTGGCTATTATGGACAGAGGAAAAGAAAGACACCCCTGTGTGTTTTTAACAGCTCAACCTACCTCTGTGTTGGCCTGAGAGTCTCCATGTGGTGACTTTTATTAGATCTAGATCTAGAGGTCTGGCATAATATTCCCAGATAACATTTGTGTGCCTCTACTCCCTATTTGCGGCTCTGAAAGTGTATGGGCAGGAAGCTACATGTTTGAAAATGTGTATCAAACACAGGACACCACTGGGTCTAGAATTCTGAAAGAAAAGGAATCATCACCTCAGCAAGGAACTGAGATCTTGCTGCAAGCAAGTGTACAGCATTTTAGCACGGCACATTACCTAGATTTAGGTGGCAGCTTGTCACTGTGGGACCTTGTGCTGCCTCTCTGTTGTGACTAATGAGCCTGTATAGCCAAGTGGGCTCATTGCACGGCTACCAGAGAGGAAAGAGAAGGGTGTTCTTAGAGTTTTTATGGAGTTTAATAAGGCCCTCGAGCACACAGCCTCTCTCCTTCCTCCTCTTGCTGTTCCAGATTCCATTTTGCCTTATAAAGCAGAGAAAAGAAATGCAAAGAGAGAAAGTCACTATTGTTTTTGGGTTACACCTATGGAACAATGGTGAAAATTGGACAGATTTCCCCATGAGGTGAGCAAGCATGGAAATCTCATGGCCTTGGCAGAGGCAGGAAGTTCAAGTCTGGTCTTGGTATGCACAACCCAAACAAGTTGAAGGACCAGCCTCTCCCTGTATGACCACACATCTGATGTCTCCACTGAAGTAGAAAGGAAGGGTTTCAAATCAAAACTGGTCTCTAGGAGTGTATGCACTTGGCCCAGGGATCATCTTTGTAATTAGGGGTTGGACTTTGAGACCCTGATTCAAACAAGTAGAAAATATCCATTTTACTGAGGAATATGCTCAGTTCAGATGGGTTTTTGTATTATTGTAGAAATTTGCTGCCAACCCCTTTTCTTCTGCCTGTATAAAAAATGACTCTGCGTGCAATAAGAACAAGGTGTTCTAATTAAATAGATTTGTTTACATCTTGTAGCATGAAAAAATAATTCAGTCTGATATACTGTAGGTTCTTGCACTCTCTCTCTCCCATTTCATGTAAAATTACCCATTTATAGTAGTATTTTATTTAAGAATATTTAAAAAGTGGGCTTGATTAAACAAAAACTGATTTAAGTTCCGAAGTGTTTTTTTCTAAAACAAAGACTTCACATCAGCGTGCAAGAAGACAGGAGGGGGAGAGCAGAACCTGGGCTATATCTCACAGTATTTCCTCCAATGTTTTTATTACATTGCAAAGGTCCCTACCTTTGCTAGTCATGAGAACTCATAGCCTGTGGCTAGAACATATTTTTATTAAGTGAAGGTTAAAGTCAGGGCCCAAACAGATCCAGTGTAATATGATTACAAACATAATATCCTGACCCAGACCTGTGCTACAGTATCAGCTCCAGATCAGAAGAAAAGACAAAAGCTTCCTGACTGTAACTGTATTCCTACCAGCATAAAGAATTCTGCATATTCTCCACCTAGGAAGAGCTGGATCACCCTTAAAGGTGCCACCACATGAATTATGTGGAAGACAAAGACTGCAGTTAACACGGGGTCCAGCTGCAAAACAAGAACAAATCTCGGTAACTCACAGGACAGTCCTGCCCATCAAGTAATTTTTGTAGGTTTATACAGTAAGACTGGATGAAACTATTGAAGGGGAGAACAAAATCCCAATTAACTTTATTTCTCAGGTTGTCATTGTGAGATAAACAGGACACATTACTGACACTTAGACAAAATTCATTTTGGGGATGGGGAGTTGAGAGGAGAAAAACCCAAACATCCAGTCCATCCTTGAACCAGAAAGACAGCAATGTCTGCATGCAGTCAGTGCCAACCAAACCACAATTCTGTATCTTACATTTCCATCCATGAGGGCTATAAGAGGTGAAGTAATGCTTGAGAAGCAGGACAAATACAGATTGGCCAGTATTCTTTAAGAGAAATTTGCCCTCTAGAAAGACAAGAATAGTACCATTTCCTGAGAGCACCAAGTGCCATAGTAGCAGGACAAGGAGACTCAGAACCCTGAATAAGTAATTGCTGCACTATCCTTTCATTCCTGGTACTGAATATGACCCCTGTAGGCAGCTGTGTTCATCCTGAAACAGAGCTTGGAAACTGGTGGCTGCAGGGAGGCTTGGTCAGCTCTTGGCCACAGCAAGAGGACTGTCTCAGTGTGTAACCCCAGCTGACAAAGGTGCAGTTCTTAAGACATCAAAGCCACTTTTAATATAATAAATTCAATAATGTGCACCAAAGGAAAACAAGGGTTTTAAACATTTCTCTTTTTTGTTAACTCCTTTTGCCTAAATGGAACAAAATTTTGCTAACTTGCAAAGTTCTTTTTTTGAGGGGTAAGCTAATTACTTTTGCAACTTCTCATGCTGCTCCAGCTCTCTGGCAGCCAGAGTTGCAGGATATGTGGGGATGCTAAGTGACTAGGGTTTGTGCCTCTTTGGCAGCTGGAACTGTAGGGAGACTGCGAGCTGGGCAGGAGCTGGGTGATCAGCCCCTGGCCCCCTGCCTGCTGCAAGGCTCCTGCTTTCATCAGTTGCCTGTCTGTGCAGAGAAAGCTAAAGTGAGAAAAACTTTCTAGGGGGGAGGATAAAAGGAACAGCCAGGCAAAATCACAGCCATCTCCAAAACCGAATTAGGAAAAAAAAAAAAAAAGCCTCAATATTTTCACTGATTTGAAATTTTCCACAAGAACATTGATTGGAGAGGGAATGTTCTACTGTTCTACTAAGAAATCATTCCAATGGGCAAGGGCTAGAAGGTGAATTATACCAAATTCTCCCAGGCTGCTGATAGTCTCACTGAAATGTGCCCACCGCCTTTCAGGAAAATGGTCAGTACTTTCTAAAAGACACTTTGCACCTTCTGAGGCTTTTGCCTTAAATTTGGTGTAACTTGGAGATAAGGCACACAGAGGGTAAGAGCTTGAGGGAAGAGTAATTTTCACCTTTCTGGTGCTTACAGCATGATAAAAAACTTTCCTCCGTGCTTTTGAATTAATTCCTCAAAAGTTCCAATGCCTGCACACCCATTTGTTTCTTCATTGTTTTTATTAAACAAGAAAGGCGAGCTTTATTACTGCGCAAATGAAAGCATCACCAGAAGATAGATACTTCCCAGATTCTTATTAATCTCTAAGACTTATGAGGCTGCCTAAGTTCCACAGAAATTAACATACTCTACAGATTTCTTCTAGCAAGTCACTGAGTCCTTGCTGCCCTGTATGTGAAGTGAAGGGAAGCCAAAAAAGTAAAACCAAAGGAGAATAAATCTGAATTATTAAGAGGTTGTTCCATGTCAAAATGTGCATGTGCATGCATGTCTTTGTCTACAGATATAGGGCAAGGCTCTGTGCTGTGGTGCGTCATCTACAGCACCATTATAGTAATTTACCATAGGCTGTGGCTATACAGACTTAACAGTGTGCCACAAAGTAGATATCATAATCATAATTAAAGTCCAATTGGATTTGCAATTCAAAATAATTTAAGACTAATCTCCAAAACTGCGACTGTGCAAATTAATGTGGTAGGGCATTGAATTTATTCTTTTTCCCCAGTTTCTGCTGTAAGATTACCTGTGCATTACCTGCTGTAAGATTACCTAACTGCAGGCACACTTAATGCCTGTGTGGGAGCAACATTTAATATCCTTAGCAGAGACCAAGGTCCCATAGCAGTATCTATTATACACAAGACAGACCCTACTTTGAACATAAAAGTCAAGGAACAACCCAGAGGAATAGTAGATAGGTGAAATGACTTAATCATCCAGGTCGGTACCTGAACACACAGCTGAATACCAAAACCAGGACATTCTATGTCTAATGACTCAAAAAAAAGAGTGAGAGATAAAGAGGGAGAAGTAAAAAGAGTACAGAAAGCCCTGTTCTAGGCCAGGAATAACACACATGCAATTAGGGCAGAAGAGACTTACAACACCAGCAATATTCCTTGTATCTTCTGCTCTTTTGTAGTGGCAAATTACATGTTTTGTATTTTTGGTTTCTTGTGGTGCAGGGATCCATTCAGCTATGTAAGGATGTGCAATGTTGTGAAGGTTTTTCTAACTTTTCTCTGTGCAGTCGATTAATTTTTTTTAATTTAATTTTTGTCATGTTAGTGGCTAAAACAAGTTTCCCTGAGAGGACACTGAAGTGTATGTTCCTCTTGCTGTTTATGTGACTTGTACTGCCCAGTTATTACGTTCTCTTTGATGCTTCAGTTTCCATAAGATCTTACCTATTCTGCCAGTTTTAATCTCTGCATCATGTATTTCCTACAAGTCAACACTGGTTATCCAGTGAGGTCAAAACAGATAATGGGTGTGCTGGTTTTGGCTGGTGTGAGGAGGATTTTCTTCACAGTGTCCGGTGTAGGGTTGTTCTTTGGGTTTGTGTTGAACACAGGGTAGATAACACAGAGATGTTTTTGCTATTGCTGAGCAGGGCTTACACAGAGCCAAGGCCTATTCTGCTTTTTGCACTGCCAGGCTGGGGAGGGGATGGGGGTGCTTGGGAGGTTAGGGGGAGACACAGCCAGGACAGGGGACCTAAACTGAGCAAAGGGATGTTCCAGACCATGTTACATCATGCTTACTATGTAAAGTGGGGGATGAAGGAAGAAGAGAGTAGGTAATTCATATTTTGTCTTCCCAAGCCACAGCTGAGCATAGCACCTGCTCTCCTTGAGATGGCTGAACACCCGATTGACCACAGGTAGCAGTGAATTAATTCTTGGTTTGCTTTGCTTGTGCGCATGGGTTTTTGCTTTCCCTATTAAATTGTCTTCATCTCAACTCATGAGTCTTCCAGCTTTTACTCTTCCAGTCCTTTCCCCAGTCCTGCTGGTGTGGGAGTGAGTGAGTGGCTGTGTGTGGTCACAACTGATGCACACAAAGCTCAGCTGCCCTCTGCTTGCCACAAGATATACACAGTAACAAAGATGACCTGAACTACTATGGCTTAGAATCAGCTAAACCTACATTTTCAGAGCTAAACTGATCTCTTTCAGCTGAAAGTCTTAATCCTTGGTAGCTAATTTAAACCTCTTTCCAAAGAAACAAGACACAATTATTTGGTTGTATATTGTTTTGTATGTTGCTTTGTGGGTTTTTTGCGAGGGCAGAAAATTGGGCTTTGGGGTTTTTTTTCCTTTCCTCCCCTTCCTTTCTGCTCTCTTTGATTTTGGGCTGCTGAGGTTAGCATTTGCAGAGCTCTTTCTTTAACAAAAAATTCCAATGTATACGCATTGTGTTCCTCATTTATGCTTCCCCACTACCCAATTAATGTCACACTAAATTATATACCTGCAACAGATTTAATTCCAGACCACTGAGCTGTCACTTTTTAACCCTCTGCATGTATCTCTACAATATTTATGAGAAAGCTGTAGTTACTTTAACAAGTAATGAGAGATTTTGATATGTATTTAGCAATTCAATTTGTTATAAGAAAGAATATATTCCTCCACTGAAATCGGTGGGATGATTCCAAATACATACAGAAAGATTTTGATATCTATTCAGTTCTCAAGGTTTTAGAGTAGTTTTCCAAATCCCTATTATGCTGCTATGGAATGAAAATGGATGGATCTATGACTAGAGTTAAGCAGAGATCTGGGCTCATTTCCAAGATCCATTGAACTCCTCTCAGACGACCTTGAACAAAGCACTTGAGATGTGGTCCAGAGTGTTTATTTCAGTGTCCAAATGGGGCTTTGAATGAACTTAAACCTTAAATTCCAGGAAGATGTTTTCAAGGGATTGTCTAAGCTTAGAGCCTCACAAATCTCACTGCAGATTTCCATGATTCCTGACCTCAGAAAGAACAGGACAACCATCAGTTGCTTGGCCCGTGGCATTAGAGTGCAGTCAGGCCTATGACAAACACAGACTATCTCGAAAAATTTCTAAACACAAAATGCCTCCCACCACTCTGTTATTCAAGGCACAACTTCAAAAGAATTTATTGGCCCATAAAGAAAACCAAAAACAACCCCCAAAATGTCCAGAAATTGGTGCAGACTGATTTGTGCCTGTATTTTCTGTAGAGGTATGGCAGTGGACATTAAATGAATAACTTGGAATGTAATCCAAAGGGTTCATCATCATTCTGCTTTTAAGAACTGGAGCTGCGAATTGCTCATCCTCTCAATAACATTTTTTTATGTATTGGAAAGAGAACTTTGATCTCTTTCCATGTAGTACCAAACTATTGTATAGGCAGTGTGATGAAGGCAGTTTTAGTTTAGATATTAGGAAGAAATTCTTTACTGTGAAGTTGGTGAGGCACTGGCACAGGTTGTACAGACTAGCTGTGGAAGACCCTGTAAATGTTCAAGGCAGGGTTGGATGGGGCCTTGAGTAACCTGGTCTAGGGAGGGTGTCCCCGCCCATGGGGTTGGAAAAAGATGATATTTACAACCCTAGTGAATCAATGTATGAGGAGCTAGGTACCAATGCAAGAAGTGAGCCATTTTCACAATGAAGCCTTATCCTTAAAAACATCTACAGGTTGTAGGTAACAATTGAACAGATCTCAGAGAGTCTCTGACATGAGAATCAGGAGCTCTCCCTGCTCAACAGCCAACACAGAATCAATGAAATTGATTTTTGGCCATTATGATGTGAAAGTGAGTACTCTGAATATTGCTCTTAAGGTTTATAGCTACATCTCTAAAGATATTGTTAGATGATAATTTCAAAAGGAAGTAGGAGGTTAAATATCTTTCTGGTTTGGCCTTCTCTGTCTCAGTTCCTTTCATGTAAACTTGAAACATTTGTGCTCACTACCTTCCACAGCTGCTGAAATGGAAAATATGTGTCATTTAGAAGAAATGAAATCACATGACTTCTATGATGCCATTTTTGAGAAAAAAGGGGAAGGGGAAGGGGAAGGGGAAGGGGA
>VZUI01031906.1:0-11143 GCA_013401135.1 Cettia cetti
CCCGGCGGCACAGAGCCCTGCTGGCCCGGCGGCACAGAGCCCTGCTGGCCCGGCGGCACAGAGCCCTGCTGGCCTGCCCGGCAGAGCCCCCAGCCCCACATCGCTGCGGCACGGACACGGCAGCCCCTCGGCTCGCAGGGACGGCAGCAAAGAGCAGCGCACGTGCCGTGAGCCCGGTGCCTCCGGTGCCTCTGCAGCCCCGTGTGCCGGCAGCCTGGCCCCGGCCGGGCTCCAGGAGCTGCTGGTGTCAGCCTATGACCCCCAGCCCCCCGGCCGGGCAGCTGCCCTGCGCCGCCTCACCAGCCTGGTCACGCAGCGGGATCCAGAGGCTCTTCGGCTTCAGGAGAAGCTGCTGCAGGTACCTGCAGGCTCCTGCTGTGGTCCCTGTCCCTTGCCTTGCTCCCTGTCCCCTGCTGTGTCCCCCACCAGCAGAGCTGGTGCCGAATGTGCCGTTGGGCTGGAGATGGTTACAGTTGTTGGAGCCCTCTGGCCTTGCTGGCCCAGCCCAGGGGGCCATCCAGGCCCTTCACTGCTGAAGGCACTTTCCTTCCTTCCAGGTGTTTCTGGAGAATGTGCAGCATGAGGACGCCTTTGTCTACCTCTCAGCCATCCAAGGTGAGCAGTGCCTGTTGGGGTGAGTGCCAGCACTTTGTCAGGGAAGGTTTAGTGCTCTGAGGGCTCTGGGCCCTCAGAGAGAGAAAAGCAGGAAAGCCATGGCAAGGCTGAGGGCTTGGCATCTCCTGCCCTTCCAGACTGCAGCTTTGTGCTGTTCCATCAAGCCTGGGGCCACGTGTGGGCTCCATGCCGAGTTCCTGAAGCTGGAGACTGTCTCCCAGTTATTCTTACTCCCTGGAGCTGGTCACCATCCCTGTGCCAGGTCTGTGCCACAGGCTGGGCTGCAGTTCCAATACAGCATGGGCACAGCCGCTGCACCCCAGCCTGGCACCCACGCAGGGATCCGTTCAGCTGGGGCTGGCAGAGGAGCAGGACCGGGGGACCCAGTGGTGCTCCCTCAGGGCTCTGCCCAGGTGGCAGCTCCGGAGTACTCACATTCCTTCCCAGGAAACCCTCAGGTCAGTGCTGGCACCAGCACACTCAGTACAGCCCCACAGCCCCAGGCTGCCCGTGGGATCTGCAGGCAGCGCTTCCGCACTGGGTGACGCGTGTCCCGTGTGACAATGGATGGTCACAGTCCCCTGGGTTCCGTGGAAGGGAGGTGCCATTCCCTTGGCCCACAGCAATGCTGGCACCGCTGCCGTTGGGTTGGTAACCTTTGGCAGCAGCTGGGGAAGGAGTTTATGCTGTGCTTCCCAATGCCTGTACGGTCTTGAGAGGGACGGGTCTGTCCTTGCCCGCAGCTGGAGCACAAAGGCTGTAACGTCCCGGTGATTAATGCGCCGCTGCAGCAGCTGCACGTTTGGCAGCGTGGCTGCAGCGGTGATTAACCCTGGTGAGGTTCCTTCCACTGACTCACCCGGCCCGTGGCAGCGCCACCTGTGCCATGCCGAGCTGTGCCAAGCCGTGCCGTGCCAAGCAGGGGGCCGGGGGCCATGCCAGACAGGTCCCCATAGTCCCACTTGCTCCCTGTCACAGGGGCAGGGCTGGGGCTGAGCCAGTGGTGGAGGCACTGCTGGGTTTCATGGAACCGAACTCCAGTGACGTATTCCTGATGTACTGGACATCACACTGGAATCCTGGGGTCAGTTTTGGGCCCCTCATGACAAGACAGTCATTGAGGGGCTGGGGGGTGTCAGGGGAGGGCATTGGGGCTGTAGAAGGGTCTGATCTCTGCATCTGGGATCTGATCTCTCACCAGCCCCAGGGAGATGCAGTGAGCATGCAGCACACACTGCTCCTGTTCCCAGTCTGGGCCAGGCAAATCCAGCGGGACAGAGACATGCTGGCATCATGTGCTGATGGCCAAGAACTGGGAGCAGTGACCAAGCCTGTGCCCAAGCATGGGCTGCAGTGCCCAGCTGCCCCCAGTGCAGCAAGTCCCCACCGGGTCAAAGGGCATCACCCATCAGGAGCGAGTGGACCAACTGCTAAATTACTGATTTTCCAGGTTTTTCTCCCCTCCAGGCGTTGCCCTGCTCTCCAGTGAGTATCCAGAGCGGATTCTGCCCGTCCTGCTGGCACAGTACGAGTGCCCAGCACAGGGCACGGCGGACACCACGGCTGCTGTCACCAGGATGAAGCTGGGGGAGGTGCTGATGCGTGTCACCCGGGCACTGGGTGAGTCCATGGCCGTGGCACTGCCCGCTGCCAGCAGCCACGGCACCGCTTGGCCTCACCATTACCGGGGGAAAGCCCACAGGGGACGTTTGTAGTCAGAAGGTGGGAAGGGGCCAAAAGCCAAGGCAAAGCCGGGGTTTGCCAGCAGCAGGAGCAGGATTGTGGGTCCTGCCAGCAGCCCACCATCCTCTTGGTCAGCAGCACCAGGCTTGGAGACTGCTGGGAAGTGCCTGGACACGCCAGGCTGAGAGGTAGAAGCTGGATGAGGCCTTTCTGGCATCTGCTGTTGAGACACGTCCTAAAATGCCTTCTCTGACTCTGTGGAGGAGGCCTGGCCAGTGGGAGCTCACAGCTGGAGCTGTACACGGCCAGGGAGGTGGCAGCTGGTGTCCACAGTGCTGGGGCCGCCAGGCAGAGGTCCCTGGTCACCCACCCGGGTGGGTGCTGTGTGCCTTGGCTGGGGATGCCCCTGAAGAGCCTGGACCCCCTGACCCCCAGGACTGTGACTCTCCTGTGGCCTGTGCCACGTTCCCTTCCACTGCTGGCATCCCTGGTCTCTGCCTGTTACGGCATCAGTGCCAGGCTGTGCCACCATCCGTCCTTGCTGCTGGGATGGGGACAGGACATCCCACTGTGTCCTGTGGGGCTCCAGTGATCAGCCCAGAGCCCCTCAGTGCCAGCCCTCCCTGGGTGATGTCCGTGTGTCTGGTTTCCCTGGCAGCTGCCCCGGGGATGGTGGCACGTTCTCCACCGTGCTCTCCCTGCTCGCTGTGGTGCCGCAGGCAGCTGCTGGCGCGTCCTGGCTCGCTGGGGTATTTATAGAACAGCACCAAGTTGTTTCTGCTGCAAAGCTTCAGCATCTGAGAGCAAGGATTTACCCAGCGCTTCCAGGATCACCCGGCAGCTCTCTGTGATTCTGAGCTCTCCCACTCTGCCAAGGGACTATCATGCCTCCCACCTGCCCTGGGCCCATCCCTGTTTTCTGTCCCACTGGAGCAGCTTTCCCTATCTAGGAGGGGAAAGGAAGTGTTGCATGCCCCTCCTGTGGCCATCTGGCACAGAGGCTGGTGCATTGCTGCCTTTGGAGGGGATCCCACTCGGAGCACCCTGCACTGCTCATACTGCTGTAATTCCAAGTCCTGGGATGCGGGCACAGAGCATGATGTGTTCCCAGCAAGTCCTTGGCATCACAGCGCTGCCCTGTGCTCCCCACCCTGGGCCAGTCCCCAGCCCTGAGCCCCCACGTGCAGGGGAGCTTCCATTGCCCACAAGGATCATTCCTGTCTCCACATCCTGGGGCATCCCAAGGTGTCCATCCCACTGCCTCCATCTGCTGCAGGACATCAGAGCTTGAGTGAGCTGCAAAAACAGAACTCACAGGCCAGCTGGCCTTCTGGAGCTTTCCACCTCTCAAGGCCCTGCCTGGTAGGAGGTGTGTCCACACCGTGGGGCACACAGTGCTCACCTCCTGTGGGATGACCACACTCCTCAGATGGTTGTGGATGCTGAGCACAGCCCTGAGCTCTCATTAGCAGCTCACACGTCCACAGCACCTCAGTGTGCTAATTGGGGCAGGGGATTGAGTCTGAATGCTGTGGGAATTTGAGATTCACACTTGGTGTGTTTGCTGGACTGTGAGTGACCCCATGGGAGGACTGGAACGTGCCCAAGAGCCCCAAGGTGTGTGCCATGGGGTGTGTGCTGAGGGCCACAAGCCACATTCCAGATGTTGCCTCCAGCTATCAGTGGTGTTGCAAAGCAGATGCTCAACCCATCTGTTCCCAAGGGAGCCAGGGCTTTGGCAGGAAGCGTGGGCCTTTCCCTGCTGGTGACACACAGCTCTGCTGTCCCTTGCAGGGGACATGGTGTTCCAGCACCGGGAGCCGCTGATTCGGGCCTTCCTGCGGGGTGCCCGGGATCCCGACAGTGCCCTGCGGGCCAGCAGCCTCTCCAACCTGGGCGAGCTCTGCCAGCACCTCGGCTTCCAGCTGGGATCCATCGTGCAGGAGGTACCGGCTCCATCCTTCCCCTGACCCTGCCTGGGGAGCATGGGGCCTCTCCTTAACGAGCGCATTTGTTAGCACATGCCTGGGCTGCTGAGGACGTGGAAATGAAACATTTCCATATGGAAACGGGACATTTCCGTAGAGGACAGGGGTGATAATTGCTGATGTTGTGGAGTATAAAAGTCGTGTGGCCTGAAGCAAACACTAGGGAGGTTCTAGCCCTGATTTTTAGGTGACTGCTCCACCCATGGCAGCCGCTGCCAGAGGAGACCTGGGGGCACAAATGGTGCCTGCCAGAGACACCTCCCGCTTAATGACACCTTGTTACCCTCCTGTTATCTTAATTACCGTTATCAGTATCATCAGTATCATGGGTATCACGGAGCTGGCCCTCACCTGCCCCGGCTGCAGGCTGGGGTGAGATCCAGCTTTGGGAGCTGCTGGGAGATCCCAGTGGGGTGAGCCCGACCCCAGGGGCCCAGCAGCCCTGGAGCCGATGGGTCTGTGCCCCACGGGAGCCAGAGCTTCACACCCCCCCCCGGTGCTCCTAGAGTGAGACATCAAGGATTTGGCACTCGGGCTGCTCCCCTCGGTTCCCGCTCGGCACCGGTGGATCCCAGCAGTTGATGTGATGCCAGTGAGCCACACGCTGCTATTTTGGGAAGGTGCTAGCTCTGCTAATTCTCCCGGCTGTCACTGCTGGGATTTAATTAGATTCCTTTGGCTCTGCCTGATTTTTATACAGACTGTTATACAGCTTCCTGAGGCATCCATGTGCCACCTGGCCCTGGTAGGAGCTGCTTGGAGCTCGCACCCCACAGGGCATGGGGGTCCCATCCTCATTCTTGGGACATTGCCAGCACCTCAGTGGCTGCTCAGATGGGATCCCCTGCATCTCTCAGTCCTTGATGATGCCCCCCTGCCCTGTCCCCACAGGTCACCTGCTGTGTGACGGCCATAGCCCGGACAGACCCCGAGGCTGAAGTGCGAAGAGCCGCTGTGCACGTGGTGGTGGTGCTGCTCCGGGGGCTGAGCGAGAAGGTCACTGAGGTGGGTCACCCCTGCTTGTCCCTGGGGCAGGGACAGCTGCCAAGGGGCTCCTGGGCATCCCTTGGGGAGAGCCCCTGCTCTGTAGGGGCTGCAGGGCTTATTCCCAAGCAGCTTCCGGGGAAAGTCACAAGGGACTGGGATGCCCAGTTGGGCATCTCCCACTAAAGGGTTCCCTCAACAGATCCTGGGGAAGGGGGGCTTTGTGGGGTGTCCCTCTAGCTGCTGGGCTGTGCCATGGGCAGTGCCAGCTCTTGGGAGCTGTGGGAGGTTTGTTCATTGCTGATTTGACTTGGAAATGCCCAGTTTCTCCACCACTGCAGCCTCCCTCCGCAATTCCCAGTAACAAGCGTGTTGGGACTCAGCTCCCGTGGAGGAAACAGCCAGTTCCCCACGGGAATCCCCGCAGCCAGGATCCCGGCATGCCCTGCTGCCCCTGTGCCGAAGGATCGCCACAATGTGCTGCTGGCCTGTGGGGAAACTGAGTCACGGGGGGGCCGAGGCTGCGGCGGTTGGTGCCGCGGTGTCCCGGCAGCGCCGGGGGAAGGGGCAGCCCCGCGCTGTTGTGTTTCACCGCTCCTGCCGGGACTCGCCCAGGGGCGGTGCCGGCGGCGCTGACGCTGCCCCTGCCCTTCCCCTGCCCGTGCCCAGGTGCTGCGGGACGTGCTGCGGGACCTGTACCGCCTGCTGAAGCACGTGGCCACGGCCGAGCGCGACGCCGCGACGGTGCTGCACGCGCAGCTGGCGCTGGAGGAGCTGGACACAGCCATGAGGAGGGTCCTGTTCCCCCCACAGACGCTGGAGAAGAAGATCGTGGTGCTGCCCTAGCGGGGCTGAGCCCCTGGAAATGAACTGTTCCTGCTCTGGGGTCGGGGCCGGTGGGTGCCCAAGGGAAGGGCTTGCTGTGCCCTCTGGAATGCTGCTGGCGGTGTCCCATGGGGAGGGAGCCTCGCTGGGACGAGGTGTGGGATTAAACAGAGACGTGCTCAGCCCTGTGTCCGTGATGTCTGTGGGGCCACGCAAAGCTCATGGGTGCCATCATGACCGTGTCCCAGCCCCTGTGTCCTGTGGAGGGGTGAGCATCAGCCCCAGAGTGAGCCCTGAGTTGGGCAAGCAGCTGGCAGGGCCAGGCTCCCTTTGGCTAGGCAGCACCAAATGTGTGACTGTCCCCGAGGGGAGTCAGGAGGGAGGGGGTCTCTGCTGTCTGCACCCCCAGAGTGGAATTCCATGGCTCCTCCACTGTACTCACAGCGCAAGGATGCTGAAGGGTCTGGGGGCTCCCTCACCATGGGATGTGAGGATGGGCCCCTCTGGTGTGGTACCAAGAGCCCCTCCATGCTGCAGAGGGGCTGAGAAACCCTACGGGGTACCTGGGTGGGACCACCACTCACCACCACATGCTCAGGGATACTCCAACATCAGAGTCATCTCCTCCCTCCAGGCAGGGCAGTCTGCACACCAAGAGTGCTGCAGCACCACGGGCCCCATTCCTGCACTGGGAGCAGAGTCCTCAGGGACACAGCTTGGTGGCCCCCTTGCTCCCCTGGCACTGACAGCCCAGCCCCACAGTGCACACCCCCAGGGGTCCATTTCCAGCTGCCCTGTGTCCTGCCAAATGGGAGGTCCAGCACTCCCCTGCAAGGTGGGGAGTCCTGGCCGTGTCTCCACCCGGTGCCATGTCCTGCTGTGAGTGCACAAGCAGTGAGAGCCCATTCTCCTCACCTGAGAGTGGATGGCCAAGCACTCCTCATCACTCCTGGTGCTGGTGTTGGACCACTGGCACGCACCGGGATGCTGCTGTGCCAGCTGTGCCTGGCCAGGGCCTGCTGTGAATGGCAGAGGAGGAATTTGGAACTAAGACTCTTGATTTGATGCACTGGCTGGGCACTGTCCAGCCATCCTGTCTCCAGGACCAAGAATGTAGGGCTGTCCTGCCACTGGGAGCAAGGCAGCAGCTGTGCCAGAGGTGGAGAGAGTTTGGTTTCCACCTGGAGCAGCCACAGGCACAGGGAAAATGGAGGGTCTCTGATGAGGGCACGAGGGGCTGCAGACACGCTGCCCCTGTCTCCTGTCCCGGCCAGACCTGCCAGTCTGGCCCCGCTGTGCCGGGCTTCACCCCCTGTTCCCCCCCGTGGCTGTGTGGGAGCCCCGCTGGTGGTGCTGAGGGTCCCGGCGTGTCCCTGTCCCATCCGTGAGCTCACCGCTTCCTCACACCTCACTCGAGGCGCTGGGGAAGCTCCCAGACAACATCAGCACGGTGCCGGGGGTGTCAGTGAGGGGGATCCGCCTGCGCGGGGTGCTCCTGCTGCAGGGATCCCCTTTCACAGCTCCTGGTGCTTGGAGTCCCCGGGCCCAATCCCGGCACTACCTCGCACCCAGCTCCCAGCACAGCAGGACACGATTGGGGTGAGAAACCCAAAAGTGCTGACTTTGAGCCCCGAGTCGAGGCTGTGCCTCCTGCAGACTCAGAATGGCCCCTCCAGGAGCAGGCTGTCCCCTGCCGTCAGGCCAGCACAGGGACAAAGTGCTGCTGTGTCCGGGATGACCCTGGTCCTCCCCGGCAACAGGGAGACACGGGTGGCTTATGCCGCGGGGGACACGGTGACACAGGAAGGAGACACGTGGGTGTCATGAGAGGGGCCCCAAGAGCGCGGCGGGGGGAGATGGAGCGGCCGGTCCCTGCCCGTGGCTCTGTGCCGGTGCCCGTGGCGCCTGATACCGATGCCGGGTGATGGTGATGCCGGTTCCGGTGCAGCACCGGAGCCGCCGCCGGTGCGCACCCGCGGCCTCTGCGCGGCTGCGGATGGCGGACCCGCGGGAGGGAGCCATTAGCGGGCTCGCTTCTCGGCGGCGCGCAGGGAACGAGCCCTGAACTTGGCGGTGCCCGCGGCTTTCCGCGCCTCTCCGCCGGGACCGGCCTCCTGCCGCCGCCCTGGGACTCCCGAGCCGCGGGGCAGCCCCCGGCCCGGCTCCTTGCTCTGGGAGCCGGACGCTGAGTATCATTTTACCCGGAGAAGTAGAGCGTCTAATTTACCGAGTCCTCATTTGCGACCGGTCTCCTGCTAAATTATGTCAGCCAAAGGTCAGCCGGACTCAGCGGTTCTCTCAATTTTCTTAATTTTTAAAACAAACAAACAAACCAAAAAAAAGAAGAAGAAGAAGAAGAAAAGAGGAGGGGGAGTGCGATGGGGGAAGGAGGGGGAGAGAAACCAGCAAGTTATTCAAATTCAACCTCATCTGAATAATCGTGAATTTGATCCAGTCAGAGCTGCAGACTGTACATTAAAAATAAACGTCCAGGAGGCATTTACTGAAGTTGATTTATTAAAAAAAAAAAAATAGGGGCTTTAAAAATGCAACGTCTGTCTAGCTCTTTTCCCAAAGATGGAGTGAGTTTTCAGGTACTGTACGAACCTTGCAGAGTGGTTTCAGTGTGTCTGCAACACTTAAGTAGAATGTTTGAACCCCCCAATCATAATTGCATGTTCACAAAGTACATATGGCAGCTGCATTCTTTGTATAGTTTGTTATGATCTGGTGCGTAATGTAAATATATAAGTTCCGACATAAAACACAGGCTCGTTTTCCCAAAAAAAAAAAAAAAAAAAAAAGTTGCTTTGCAAACTTAAAAAGAATGACATTAGTGCCGTGCTACTGTCGGAGCCAGCAGTGATTATTTGGTATGTTTGCTCCCATTCAGAGTTAATGCACGACAATAGTTTTACTCTGTGCTGCTTGACGTGAAACCACTGGGGTTGGGCAATTCTGTTCCAAACAAATACAACTTCTACACCCATCCCTGGGACAGCTAGCCGAGAGCTGAGCGAGTTTTGCAAGGGAGAAAAGCATCACTTACCACGACGGGGATCTAGATCTCGGCAAATGCTGCCAGTAGGTCTGAGAAGTGAAAAAACTTGAAGGGAAGCGCAAAAAGCAGAAAGTTGGAAAGGGGGATTTGTGTGTGTGTGTGTGCGTGTGTAAAAGCCAGAGGGAAATGCGAGCACAGCGCTCCCTGCTCTCCCTGGCCGCCACCAAAACAAAGATCCAGGAGTTAAGGGAGCAAAGCTGTGCCAGATCTACATACACGGCTCCTCAGGGCCAAACCTCAGCTTCTCACTCACTCCAGCTAGCGACAAGGGTTAATGCTCCGGAGGGACAGGCTAGCCGGCCCCTGACACCATTGGCTAGGGGGAAAAAAAGCAGGTTTAAGGTAAATTTACAGACGCTTTGCAAGTTGCAAAGGGATAATTTTTAAATTAGTGTAATAGTAACAACAACAATAACAATAACGATAATATTACTAACAGCAACAGCAACAACAACAATAATAATAGAGCCCATTCTTGTCCAGTTGGCTGAGAGGCGAGGGCACGTCCCCCTCCTCTGCCCCCGCAGCGAGCGCTGCGCGGTCCCGAACTGGCGCAGACGCCCGCGCCTGCCCCAGCCCACCGGGGGGACCGGGTTATCTCTGGAAGCACAACAGAGGGACGAACCCGGAGGGGAAAGGGCTGAGGGGAGGGAGGAAATGAAGCAGCCATGAGCACTAAATGCAAAGGTTCAGGCTCACACTTAGAGATCAACAGTTTTCTTTGGGAGCTAAAAGATGGGAGCGGATTCCCAGGCGAAGGCGTGGGCATGTGACTCAGGTGTGTGCCCGGCTGCCTCTGTCCCCCTGAACGCCGTTCTCGCTCCCCTGCAATTACCGGGGGCTTCCCCTTCCACTAAGGGGCAAAATGGAAGAAAGAAAAAAGGTTGGATGGAAAACGGGGGGAAATACGTATGAATACACATCTGTTTAAATGTTGGAGCAAATGGTGACAGCAGTGCGTGCCAAAGACAAGCTTCCACTTGGGTAACCGAGGTCAGGATCTGCCCTTTCTGAAATGAAAAGGCGACATGATGGACACCGGCTTTATTGTCGCCCCTTGTAGTCGGCTGGGGCGTGCCGGGAGCCTCAGCCATGCGGGAGGGGGACACAGGCACTCCAGGTGTCGGCCGGAGAGGCTTCCACAATCCCGCCGGGGCGCACACACCTATGGCGCGGGTTGGTCTGCAGCGCCGGGCAAGGAGGGGAGAGGGGGCGATGGAGAGAGGTGGCTATGGCGGAGGGGGAAGAAGGAGAGAGAGGTTACGGAGAGGGAATTTTTGCTGAACGATTCCCAGTCAGCCTGGCTCCACCCGAAAGGGCCTTTCTGGGAACTTCGGGGGTTCTGGGCCGGGCCGTGCGGACGCGGCCGTGCCCGGGCCGGGGCAAGTGCCCAGGTGTGCCCGGGAGGCTCCTGCCTCCATCCTGCCCGCTCCCCACCGGGCTCAGGGGAAAGAAAAATCCACGTCATTACCAAGATACAGAAGCACATTTCTGATACCATGGGATGTTATTTTGCCACGGTACAAAAGGCTTTAAAATCACTTTGTGCAGCTGAACAATGAGTACTGGGAATCACTACTATTTGTTAAAAATAAACCAAAACCAAAAACCCTACAGCCTACAAAGAAATAAATGCCAAGAGCCCGCGTTTCTTCCTCGAATCTATCACGCGATGTCGATATAGCAGCAATAAAATAGGATGGGCCGTACAATATCATGAGGTTTTCTTAAGAGGAGCGAGACAGAAAGGCATCCATTACAAGAACCTTTCTCCCTTCCCCAGAGACGGTTCTCTTCTGGTGCCTGTACCCGTCGCGTTTTGACATATAAGCCCACGAAAAGCCACTCGGCCGGCGACCCCCGGCGCTGAGAAGGGCTGTGAGGAGGGGGCCGGGGGTTCGCTAAAGAGCCCGTTAAAGGAGGGAGGTCGCGTTTGCCCAACGCGTGCAGGGGGACGCTGAAAGCGCCCGCCCGGGCGCATCGCTGC
>VZUI01031910.1:0-11144 GCA_013401135.1 Cettia cetti
TGTCAGGGCGGTGGCGGCGGGGTCGCTCCCCGTGCGCGTCCCCTGCGCTCCGCCGGCGCGGGGGCCCCACGGCTGCCGCAGAGCCCCGCGCTGGGGCGGCCCCGCGGGGTGCGCCTGGCGTGGGGCCAGGGTCTGAGGGTCATGTCGGCGTTCAGCGATTTATGGAGACAATTCGGCGTCACCCACGGCGGGGAACAGCTGTTCCCCGGCTCGCTGGGTGCGCTCGGTCCGTGCGCTGCTCGCTCCGTCCGCGCTTTTCACCTGTCACTGTGTCTCCCGTTCGGCTCTTCCGAGCCGTCAGTGTTCTCCCCTGAACTTTTAGACTTTTACGGACATTTTTTGTGGTCGTGTTTTAATGATGGGTTGTACTCTTCGCTTCCATATGGAAGGAGGGCTAGGGTAGTACTATAATTTTTGGCACTACTGTAGCAAATGGAAACTTGGAATACCAGTCGTGCAAGTATGAAATACCATGCTGGTATGTAAAGGGTTGGAAATTTCTGACGTTACAGTTAAGGATTTGTAAATACAAATATTTTTTGCCCCTTTTTCTTTGTTACCGAAAGTTACTTTGCTCTTTATTCATCACCTGTAACTAAAGCGAAACATTTCTTACTGTCAGGGGATTGGCTTTTTCAGAAGTCTTTTCATTATCTTGGAGGGAAAAAACCCAAGATAGGCTCAGTTCAGGTGCACTTTGAGAAACTCTTTAGTTACTATTTGTTAGGGTGTCGTTTTTTTCCTGAAACTGCAATTGTTATATTTACTTTCAGTTCGGGAAAAGTGGAAGTGAAACTTCCAGGGTTCAAAAGACTAGGATTGACAAGCTCTTCCTTGGCGTGGGATACTCCAGTCTTAAAAATCCCTGCTCATCTAAAAGCTTTTTGCTCCTTATGTGGGAGTCTTGATAAGTCCTTTGTTTTTCTGTGTTTATGCTGCGTCTGGCATTAGCCGGAATCACTGCATTGGTTTGGTTCTTGTGAAATGTTAATGGAAAAGGAGAACTCACCTTGGCTGAGCAGATGGTTGGAATTCTTTTCAAAGGTACCAGAAGGGCCACCCAGGATGATAAATGGCCTGTTTGGTGCCATATTAATAATGTTACATTTGTCTTTTGTGGGTTGTCTTAAATTTGTGAAAGCCAAGTTGGATGAGAAATTACATTTCAAAATGTTCAGAAATGGGTAAGATTTCTTTTTTGGAGGATGCCTCTGCAGAATTTGCAGAACATTTACATTGTCATCTAATTATGACTGACAAGGTTAGCAGGTTCAGAGAAGCCCAGGAAACAGAATTTTTCCCTGAGGCAACCTGACTCCTTGGTTTTGTGTCAGCTAGCTAGCTTACTGCCTATTTTGTGGCTTTCCTGTATTTACTTTGTTGTCCGCACCTTCAAGGAGCACATGGGGTTATGTGTCTTGATTAAACCTCAAAAGTTATTTTATGTACAGATAAAATGTAGAAGCTGTCCTGGGCCTTTGAGTCTGTGTGTTGCTGCAGTCTCTCAGACAAATTCCCAATGTCCTTTAATAGTCTCTGAAGCACTCCCTGCATGGAAAGAAGAATGTGTGGCAATAATAGCACCCAAAGAGCTTGTACACCAGTGGTTATTGTGTGAGAACTGTATTAATTGATGTCTGCAGTAGAATTTTTTTTGAAACAACTTTTTACTGTTACATTGTTATCATTAATTCTTCTGATTTTTCAAGGTTATTTTGCTACCTCTCCAATACTCGTGCTCAGTACTTGTTTCCTCTTGTGTGATACGATATCTATGGATCATTCTGTTCACATGAGTTAAAATTCAGTGTTATGCAACAGCTCTGTAGTACTCATGTTTCTGCTGTCAAGGAGACATTTCCTGATGCAATTGAGTAGTAACAACTGTAGTTTTTCTGTTTTGGGGATGGCAAAAATTGCAGTTAGAGAGAAGGGCAATTCCTTAGACTGTTTTCCTAAAGCAATAATGAAAACAGGTCAGATGTACATATATCCATTGGCCCTTCTCCCTCAACAGTTTTTGAATCCATTGATTTGACATGGGAAGCTGCCTCTTGCACACCATTGACAGACTTAACCAAGATGGGCTGAAGCTCTGCAGGACCACGGGGATACTGGAGTGTATGGGAAAATAGGATGCAGCACTTAGGAGATACCAAAAATATTTCAGTGGGAGTGTTTAATAAATTGAAAGAATTGCAAGATGGGGGAACCAAGGATGCAGAATAAAAATCACAGAAAACCAGATTCTGCAGATTTACTATTCCTCTTTAAGTCGTGATATCAATTAAACCGGAACAGACTTCTACGAAGGCAGCTGTCACTGATTCCTTTTGCTTGAAAAAAGTGATCCACTGGTACACTGCCTTCCAAGACGGTGTTATCATAGTCATTTGCTCAGCACAGCCTGTGAAACTGATGTAGGACACTGGGAATGGGACAGTGAGCCTGCCAAACATCATTATAGTTTGAAGTATTAATGTCTATTACAAGATTGCTCAAAAAAATTTTGGTGATTAAGCTTATCAGTGCTGAGCTGGTACCAACACTCACAGGCAGTGTTTGCCACTTCTCCTTGGCAAAATTAGCTTGTATGGGTGCTGTCATATTTGTATTTGTGTGTAAGTTTGGGCAACTTTCCCCTTTTAGATTGGTTTACAGATGTGGTTGGAAAGCACTTACATTGTTTCAGATACACTGACTTGCTTCCCATTAGCAGCCTGATGTGGGAATAATGGTCATAACAACCATAATAATACTTTGCAAATTGAGTGTTGTTTTTCTTTGGAAAAGATCTTTTCTTTGAGATATAGTTTCATTTCTACCCAGGTCATTCTTGTAATACCTTTTTTTTTTTTTTGCCTTCTCCCTCATATGTTTCATGTATACAAAATTCATGTTCAAGGAAGACTTATGTGTCCACTTAATGAACATAACTGTTTCAAACTATTTCATGTGTATAAACATGTGAAGTTCTGTGCTGATAAACATCAGTAAATATTTAGGAGTATGAAAAGATTATAGTAAAATGAACTGTGTGAGCTGAAGCTGAATCCCATTCAGCTAGGTAAGGCAAGCCTATAAGGTTGAGTTATGAACCATTATTTCCTTGGTATTCCTTATTTGTACTGAGCAATTACATGGAAGGGCCTTGAGAAGGATTTATACTTTTCATAGATCTGTGTTTTGTTCATAGATTTTAAATATATTTTGTGAATTTTGATTTTTTTTTTACTTTTTTGTTAAATCACTGACCTTTTTATTAGTTCTCCTGATGTGTCACTATATCTCATTTATAACCCAGAGAGTTGAATACAAACATGTTTGATATGTAGCTGCCACTTCCCTGTCATCCAGAGTTGCTGTTGGATATTTTAATAATTGATTTCCATCTAGAAAGTGGTTCATAAAATTTTAACTGATTATATTTGGCAAAACTTTATTGTGCCATCCCTCACATCTTCTCCTAGCCATCACTTTCCCATCTCCTTTCATTCCTGCCTTTCCAAGAGCTGTGTTCTGTGAGCACCCCCATGCTTTGGGAGCTCCTTGTGCAGGAGATACTCGTGCCAGTGTGGGAAGTGACACTTGTGGCTGTGCTGGGCTTTGGGAGCAGGGACAGGGGCTCTCCTCCTGCCTCTCTCACGTTACTGCACGTGACCTTGGCTTCAATTGCCTTGCTGGCTGGCTACCTGGACAGGATATGGCCTTCGTGTTTATACAGTACTTTAGACATGAACAGAGCTACAGACACTGATTGAATCATTGTAGGAAAATGTGAATGTTGGGTTTGCCTAATGGCAGGGCTAGCCCAGTGCCATAACCTCAGAGTGCTTTGTACCCACTGGCTTGCACAGGACTTGCTCTTCCAGTGAGAATCCCCATGAACTCACAGAGCTTTCCTCTGTGTCCCTGCATTTGTCAAGATGAGACATAACTGAACCTGCTTTGCCTATATACCAAAGAAATAATGGAATTAAAAAATAGTGAGAGAGGGGCACGATCTGATATCCTTTCTATTTGTTTGTGTAGATTTTACTCGTTTTAATATTATTTATGTGCCTGAGGAGAGAAAGGGGCATGGGAGAAGTATGGGAATATACAGCAGCAGCTGAAGTTTTGGGTTTCTAGACCAAGTAGGAGGAACTGAGCATCATGCTGGGAGTCTGGGTGCAGGCAGCACCCCTGCAAAGATGTAACTACATGCTCAAGTTCAGTAGAGTTATTCACAGCCTTTCCACAATGTATAAAATGAATCATATTTAAATATTGGTAGGATGAGTGTTTTAGCAGCATGGAAAAGAGTGACGGATTAGGTGTGTTCCATGTGAGGGATTTTCTCTGATTTCAGTAATTATATTCTTCATGAAAAAGACCTGTGTTCTTGTCCTTACTACTCTTTGAAAGATGTCTTCAAAACATTTTGGCAGCAAGAACATAATCCTCTTAGCAAGCAATACATAGTTATTTGGTAGCTTGTATTAAATCAAATTTTCTCAAATTTCTTACCAGTTGCCAGAGCTAATTGACGGGGGAAGATGTATATTATAAGGATATATATTTTGGTCATAATATATTTAATGCTGACCAAATGTCCTGTGCCTCTCTTTACAGCTTCCAGCTACAGTTTTATTCTGAGCATTAGTGAAGAGGAAGCCAGGGTGAAGGCTCTGAACGAGTACCTGAGCACTCGTAGTTATATCCAGGGGTTCACATTTTCACATGCAGATGTGGAGGTGTTCAGAAAGTTTTCGGGGCCACCTGTGGACCAGTATATCCATGTTGTCCGGTGGTACAGACACATAGAAGCAATCTATGATGGCAGCAGTGAAAAAAATGAGCCTTGTAAACTTCAAACAAGTGAGTAATATGAAACCGGTGGGCAGGTTATAGACTAGCTGACATTGTATTGGTTGTTATTGCTGAGAATTCTGAGAAGTTCCCTTTCATACTCTCTTGCACGCCTTAAAATTTACAGTATCAATTTGTATTCGAAGTCATAACATTGTTGCATACAGTTACTGTGTAATTGATAGATCCTGACCTATTTGGATGTAAAAGGTGTTATCAATTTTTTTTATGTTAAAATTTCTCAGTGTACAGAATTCAATTATGTGTATTTTCTTTTAAAATCTGGCTATCATCTGGTTTGTAAAAGTATGTGTGGGTTTGGGCTTTTTCCTGGTAATACTGAGATTTGCCCAGTCTAGTTTTTTCCTTGCAAGGTTAACCAAATAGTTGTTGTATAATATACAAATCCACAATAAAATAAACTGAATAGTTCCTCTTATGATTGTTATTAACACTGAACTTCACAAAGAATGTCTGGGGTTCTTTTTTAACCCTGGTAATTTAGGCATGCTGATGATTTGAGGAAGTATTGACTGGTTAATCTAGGTCATTGTGTAAGCACGGGCAGGCATTTTTGGGAGCTGTATCACTCTCCTGAGTTGTTTCCCAATGAGCTAGTGTAATTTAATTGCTTTATAGTGAGGTCCTTCCTCAGGGAGTCATGAAATAATGAAAAATAACAAGGCAGAGCTGTTGTATAGTGCTTGCAAAACCTACAAATGAATGCATACCTGTCATTCTTGCTGATTGTTTTTAACTAGTATTGCTCCAATGCCATCTTCTCACAACCTCTCACCATTTGTGTTCTCAATTCCTAACAGACCAGCAGTTAAAGTCAGACTGCTGTGAGTAAATTCTCTGTGTGTTGTGTGTGCCTGCAAGTGTTTGTGCTGGTTATTATTTCCTTCCAGCAGAGAAGGGATCAGCTGCACCCCTGGCTCTGATAGCAGATTTATCCACTAACTGCAGATTGTCTGTAGGCTTCCATGGATCAGGGTGCAGCATTTTCCTGCCTATGAAATCTTAGCTGTTAGATCTCCCCTTCTGAAAGGGTATACCTTCATGATTGGTGCGTGTGTTTCAGGAGTGCTGCAATGGTGTTCTGCAGTGTTCACCGTGAAAGAAGCACACAAATCTGCCATACTTCTTAGACCTTGAATACTTGATTGTTGTTTTTTTTGGTGTACTGGAAAACTCCATGGTGGATGAGAGCAAATGGACTTCAGAAAGGCTGTAGGCTGGCAGAGGTGTATTTGACCTGACAAACCAGTATTTTACCAGCCTTTTACTTTGCCCTTGGCATCTGCATAGTGGATGAAATGTGACACCTAATTCGCAAGCTGAGAAATATGGGGTGCAGTATCTGGGTTTTTCCTTGTGTTCATGTGGTTGTAGCTGAAGAAAGCTTTACAGATTTATCTTTTATTAGACTAACCCACACAGGCTTCTTTCCCCGAGGGAAGTGTTGGCCACAATTAAGCATGCCAGAATAATCTTTGTAAGTCAAAGAGTAAACAATCCATACCTTGGTGTACAGCCCATGTTATGGAGAGACTGCTCTTGAACTTGAGGTGTTCCTTTCAGGAGTACCTCATGCAAGGAAATGTTTAGAATGGGCACACATCTCCATGGATTCATGCCATGGAAATTAAATGAGGTCCCTTTGTGAGGCAGAGTACTACACTTAACATATTTTTTCTTATTTGGGCAGTTACTCAAAAAAGCAAGATGAAGAGATTACATTTTTTATACCATGAATGTATACATTGCTTGAAGGTTTTTCAGCCAAAATATGCTGATATTGAGGGAAACAGAATTAATGAAGAGCACCCTGAGACACAGGATAGGAAAGGCAATTTTGTTGTCAAAACAAATAGTTTGTATAATATTTTAATTGCAGTTAAAATGCATACCATGAGAATTCCTAAAGATAGTACTGTGTGTATTAAGCTGGCACACTTGCTGTATTTTTGAATTTCTTGGCACACTTGCTGTATTTTTGAATTTCTTGAATTGCTTTCATTCCTAGTTAATGTGATAATTGGTTTAACATCATTACAGCTGTAAGCAGCCCAGTACACAGCAAACTGCAACTCTTTGACAAATCACATGCCCATACTTCTCTTTGAAAAAAACCCCCTGAGTTTAACAGCTATGTTGCTTCTTAGAAATTTAGGAGAAACTAAATGCAAGAATATTGTCACTAATGTTTCCCTGGGTTTTATCTACTGTCTTTAATGTCAAAATGTAGCCTCTTGCTGAACTGGAGCTTATTTGTGCTAAATGGGTGTGTTCAGGAGTGTCTCGTGTACCTAACAACAAAGCGTGATGAAAAGCTGAGGTTCTCTCTACGCCTTTCTGTCAGCTCTCCCTCTCACCCAGAGTGCACATACTCTGTCAATATTGGCTCTGGAGATTGCCTCTGGACTCTGGAGATGTTTTGCAAATTCTGTGTGAGCTCTGTGATGTGCCACCACATAGAATCAGTGGTGTTGCAGATAGCCCAGGACTGCCATAACACTTTATTAATGATTCACTGAATTTCAAAACTCTCAGTAATAGTTTACTTGAATCACATGCTCTTACATTTGTACCCCCTTCCTCACTGCTACTTGGATCAAAAGCTAATAGGAATGGCAAGTTAGAGAGTAGAAAATAAACTAGTTTGAAACAATTTACTTTGGTTTTGGTGGCTTTGTAGAAGGCTCTAACAGAAGTAGCTACACTACTAGGATTGAAGCTGCTTTCTCCATATAGATGTGGGGTTTTTTTTTTTCTTCTGAAATAATGATGTGATAAGGAGAAAATGTTATATTGCAAATCTGTTTATGGAAAGTGTCTTTTCAGTTTTCTTTAAACTACCTGTTCTTCTAGGTAAAGGGAAACGTGTGCAGCCCCCCTGGTCTCCCCCTGAAGGGACAAAACATTCCAGGCTCTGCCTCTACAACAGCCTGACTCGAAGTAAGGTGAGTAAATGAAAGGAAAGTGGAGATTTCCCTAGAAACACAAATAGAGCACTCATCAAATCCTTGTTTCTGAAGTGTTTGCCCTGTCAATAGGCAGATCCTAGGTTGTATTTTGTGGAATGTCAACAAGCATGGTCCAGGAACTCTGTGCCAGTCAATTGCACTTGCTGGGCAAGTGTAATACTATATACACTAATATATATATATATGCAACAAATATGTGTCTCTTTGCATATTGCATAATATTCAGTTCCCAGTTTCAAGTTGTCATGCATAATAGCCAAGCATTCAACTGTAATACACATAAGTGTAGGCAGTGTAAGCAGAATAAAATCACAGTTTCTTTATTCAGGTGTTGTCTGTGTAAAAAAAGTCTCACCGATTATGTAGGTGTAATAAAAAAAGTGTAAAACTTCTCGTGGTCTTGTTTGAAAGTCCTTTGGGAAAGAGGAAATGTTAAGAATATCAATTTTACATGGGATGTAGTATTCAAGTATCTGTGAACTGATTATAGGGTATTACCTTTTCCAATTCAAAAGAAAACTTTTACAGTTTGAGTAGTGCCCTGCTTAGTCCAAATTGTTGTAACCTGATACCTTCATTGATGAGAATGCATAGAACATAAGCAGCCACACCCCATTATCTTTCTTACATGATAAAGCTAGTGGTCATCTTTACTTGTGGTAAAGTTTGGAATGGAATAACTGCTTGATTTTTGTAACTATAATCCATGTTTTCATGTTCTAATCTCCAAATGGGGTGTTACTGGCCTGAGGTCATGTCTTCAATTTCTTCTGACCATTGTATCTTCCCTTTCAATTAAGGAAGTATTTCAGCCTCAGAATGGGAAAAAGGTCTTGTGGTATTGCTGTGGTCCAACAGTTTATGATGCTTCTCACATGGGACACGCCAGGTACTGCATTCCTTACTTTGATATGGGTGATAACAGTGCCTAGTGGAAGCAAAAGATTATTAGAAGAAGGTATTATTTACATGAGTGTATTACTGGAAAATGGTCTCATTTGACTCAATGCTTGCAATTTAAGATTAAAAGCACGTTATAATATTTTATCATTGTGGGATTAAAAACTTACTAATAGATGGGGCAAAATAAAACTGTTGCACAGTTATTGAGATTAAAATTATTTGTGCATAGGATAGATACAGGTGTTTACTAAAAACACCCCTGTATCTTTTTTTGTTTTAGGTCCTACATCTCATTTGACATCCTGAGAAGAGTCTTGAGGGATTATTTTAAATACGATGTTTTCTATTGTATGAATATTACAGATATTGATGATAAGGTAAGGTTTTTGGTTTTTTTAATTGCAATCTGAAATGCTCAACTTTTAGAATGGAAGTCAGAGAGTCAAATGTAATTGCCACTTGATGAGCCAAGATGAATCTTACACTTATTAACTGAGATGTACATTTTGGGCACGAAGGCATTGATTTTCTCAGTTTTGTAGCATTCCTGTGGTAGCAAACCCTATACTGTATAGTAATGAATGTCACAAATAATGAAGACTAAGTATTTTAAAGAGATAATTTATTTTATTTTCCTGTTGAGGTAATTAATTGACTCTGTTGAGGTAGTTCATTAACTGTGCATGGTGTGTTTGATTTGTATTATTGCACGTGAGTCTTGTAGCTTGTTAACTTTATAGGAAAATGCCTTTTGTACAGAATAGATTTTATCTGCACTTTGTATAACTATGTGTCACTTCACAGAAATATTTTCATGTTTCTGATTTGTAGATCATCAAGAGAGCAAGACAAAATTACCTTTTTGAACGATACAGAGAGAACAAATCAACACCAGATCAGCTACTTGAAGATGTTAGAACTGCCTCAGAGGTGAGTGTGGTCATCTCTTGCTTGTTTTTTAGGTTCTCACTCAGTGATGTAGGAAAGAATCTAAAGAATGCTTCAGACTTTGCTAGCTCCTTAATCTTTCTGCTTCTTTTAGTTCTGGTATTGCACACTTAGAAATGTTATTTGAACTGCACATTCACTTTGATTTTTACATTGTTTTAGAATTGACAAATTCTTTGAAAGGCATTCCTGATTTATGTGATCTTAGCACTTATTTGTGAGTGCATGTATTGCTCAAACAGCATTTGGATGTTTGTGTGTTAGAATTCAAACTTTTAAAATAATCCTTTTAAAATAAATGGTGGTCTGTCCATAATCCTTTAAAGCTTGGGAGTTTTCCCTTTTGTACCATTGATGACCTTGGAGAGAAAAGGCTCGAAAGCTTTAAGGATTTAATAAATTGTGTATTCAGGACTGAAGATGAGGAAAGCTGATTCTCTGGTAATTTTTAGGACTCCAGATCACAAAGAGATTATCATTCTAATGAATTGAATACAGACCTGGGAATAGGAGGCCTGGAAATTTTGCCCAACTATCTTTGCCTGACATACTCCCTAAACATTGCATTTAATCTCCCGCTGTTTCACATTAAAGCTTGTCCTTTTCAAATTTGTGGTAATCAACTGTGCAATTAAGGTGATGAGCTGCATAGAAAATGAAAACAACAGTAATCATGATGATGATGTAGTGATTTATGAAGACTCTGAAAAAATGAATTTGGATGGGAACTGAAATCTCGTGATTGCACCTTTATTTCTGATGAGGAGCATATTTCATGCTTCAGTAGTTGATGTCAAAGCTTTTTCTGTGGCATAATGTCTTATTCATCAGCAAGGTACTATGTGGCTAAGATAATATTCTCTGTATGGAGCATAGTGTTACTGTACTGCAGCTGGCTTTCTAATTTTTTTATTTTTAATTGTAGCCCTTTTCCGTTAAACTAAATGAAACAACAGACCCAGACAAAAAGCAAATGTTGGAAAAAATTCAAAATGCAGTGAAGTCTGCTTTTGACCCTCTACAAGAAGCTGTCCAAGCAAAGCTCCCTGCTGAAGAGATCAACAGATGTCAGGAGGTAAGTTTGAGCTCCTTTTTATATTTTATATTTGGCTTATAATTGTTAGGAGGTTTAAAAATAATTTGTAGCTCATAGTAGTTCCCTGAGACATTATGGAATCTTTAATTCGTAGAAAAAGGAATTGTGGGACTGAGAACTTTTTAGTACTTTGCATGCAATACAGGAAATTTGATTCTTCAGTTCACCTACAGAGTTTTTGCATGGTGTTTTTATCAATTACTCTTTTTTTTTAAACCTTTCCAATGAGGATTTTGCTCTTGCATGTACTTAGACTTTCTCTTTGACTTTATTTTGATGAATTGGTTTTATTATTGGTTACTGAATATGCATTTCTGACGTTCCAGTACCAGTGGCAGTTTTCCATGCAAGTTTTT
>VZUI01031911.1:0-11146 GCA_013401135.1 Cettia cetti
TGGGCACAGGAATGCTCACAGGGTTCACTGTCTGTACCTGGGCACAGGAATGCTCACAGGGTTCACTGTCTGTACCTTAAACACGGCTGTGGGAGGGAGGTCGTGGTTGGGAGGCTCCTGTGTGGAACAAAGGTTTTGGCTGCTCTGCAGGAGCTCCCACAGCTCTGGGACCGTGTCCCCGTGGTCTGGGCCACTGGGAAGCTGTTGTCACCTGTCTCTGTGACTCTGCTGCAGGCAGAATCCTCTGGAAACTGCCCAAGGCCACATGGGATGAGCTCAATATTCCCTCTTCTCCCGGGCACGCTGGAGCCACAGGGGGCCAGGGCCAGGCTGGGGGTCCTGGGGACCCCCACACCCCAGGAGCCCCCCAGAGGGGCCCCGTGGGCTCCCACCCTGAGCGTCCCGCCCTGGGCTCTGAGCCCTTGTCTGAGAGAAACGGCCCGAAATAATAAAGGGCAGCCTGTGAAATTGTGGCAGCACAGCACTGAAACCTTGCAGCAATGGGTGGATATTTGCAAAGGCAGCATTTAGTTAGTGTGAGGAGAGCTGTGTTTCCATCCTGGAAAACAGAAACTTGGGGCTGCTTTATGCTTTTTTATTCCCAGGAGACTCCCTAGGCTGTAAAAGGCTGAGCTGCAAAGGTGGCTGCGCATGGTTAGGGGCTCCAGGAGCAGTGGATGGGAGTCACCAGGGGCTCTCAGGCCACCTGAGCTGCTGGAGCTGCAGCAGGAGCCAGGCTGGTCCCTGTGTCCCCCGGGTCACCCCTGGGGATCACCAGCCCTGCCAGGACCTGCCCATCGCACGCCTCAGAGCCTCTGTCAGCAGGTTTGCAATTCCTCTAGGGAGGAAATACCCACACGCTGTTCCCTGAGGGATTCCCTTTCTTTAGGATGTTTATTTATTTAGATGTTATTTATTTAGAAATCCAAAAGCTCCGTGGATGCCTGAGGGTTTGCTGCACTGTTCAGAATTGAGATTTTTATCAGGATTCTTCTCAAACTCTGCAAGGAAAGATAGGGAAAGTGTCAATATGGAACACGGTAGGTTTGGGACTTCGCTGAAAGCCTGGGGAAGGTTTCAGGAGTCCCTGCATTCCGTGGAGGCACCTTGCTCTTTGAGGCTGCGAGGACCCAAACCTTCGGAGGCAGCGGTGAGTCCTGCTGAGTCAGTATTGAACACAAATAGCAAAGGCCGGGACCTCAGTCTTTGCTTGTGACTGTCAGAAGATTATTGGCGTGCGATTAGCAGTAATTAGCAGCCTGTCCCCCCGCCGGGGGGCTCAGGGGGCTGTGAGGGGTGGGCAGCTCCCCTGCCCAGGGCTCTCCAGGGCGGGGTGTCCTGAGAACGTTTTCCTGGGGAGCCGCAGCTCCGGCCCTGATGCCCCAATCCCCTCCTTTCTGCCATCTGTCACCTTGCCCTGCTCTGATTGTCCCTTCCACCCAGTGACTGCGGCAGCCAGCCCAGCCCAGCCCAGCCCAGCCCAGCCCAGCCGAGCCCAGCCCGGCCCAGCCCAGCCCAGCCCAGCCCAGCCCAGCCCAGCCCAGCCCAGCCCAGCCCCAGCTTGAGGCAGCACCTCCTGCCCAGAGCAGCTGTGGCTGCCCCCGTGCCCTGGCAGTGCCCCCGGCCGGGCTGGACGGGGCTGGGAGCAGCCTGGGGGGTGGGAGTGTCCCTGCCAGGGCTGGGCTGGGCAGGGCAGGGCTGGGCAGGGCTGGGCAGGGCTGGGCTCTGAGGTCCCTCCGTGCCGGGGTTCTGGGGCTGGAGCTGGCAGGGGGGACCCCGGGCTGGGCTGGGGGGAGCCCGGGCTGGGCTGTGCCCTGCTGGCCGCTGCTGTTGGGGTTTGTGGCCTCTGATTCAGCCGGGCAGGCAGCTCAGCAGATCTCCACAGCAACCCCACGCGTGCTGCAGAATTGTGAATTGTCTCCCCTGGAAGGGGTTCATTAGGAAGATTAATGAGGTATTATTTTCCCCTCATTCACTGTCGTGATACAGAGGGGACACGGTAATTTTCCCAGCTGTGCACAGCAGCCACTGCTCCTCTCCAGGGTTCCCAGCGCTGCCTCGTCATCAGTTAAACTGCTCAATCTCTGCAAGTGTTATTTGTCAGCTTAATTAGCCCTAAAGGAAGCACTCGTTTTAAAATGAGACAACAGTTTTGTTTTTCCCCGAGAAAGACATAATGTTCTTAGCAGAAGCAACTTGTTTAAATGCAAGAGCTTTTAAGCTGTTTTGTATTAACCCTAAGGATGGTTTTTAGGTTGTTCCCCACCCCGAAGCCCTCTCAGCTTGTCTGTGCCCTGTCCCCACGAGCCACCAGCCCCAGCAGTGCCACCTCGGTGCTGTGGCTGCCAGGCACTGTCCCACAGCAGGGGAAGGTCAAACATCTCCCTGGAATTGTCCTCCTGCCCGTGCTCAGCTCACAGAATCCCGGGGTCACTGAGGCTGGACCAGGGGGTCCCAGCTGTGCCCCATCCCCACCTTGTCCCCAGCTCGGAGCACTGAGTGCCACCTCCAGGGACAGTGATTCCAGCTGGGGCATTTCCAGCTGTGGTTGAGAGCAGAAGAATTCAGAATCTCTTATTTGACTGTTCTTCCAGGGTAAAAAGTTCAGAATGAATCTCGGAAAAAGCCACAGAAAGCCCTGATTGGGTGAGTCTGGTGTTTGCCCCAGACACGAGTGAGCACAAGAATCACACCAGCTAAAGAATGCTGGTGAGTGGGGTTGGATAAAATGGAACCCTGTGGAAGCTGTGGAAGGGGTGGAACTTGATGAGGGGATAATAACCAGATCTGTACCCCTATTGCCAACCCAAGGGAGAGAGCTCCAATGGACTTCTTTCTTCAGAAAATGATGTGATCTTCTAAAAAATCCCAACAACCACCCCCCCCCAAAAAAAAAAACAACAAAAAACCAACACTTTAAAAAACCCAGTTCTACCTGAACATTCCATTTCAGCCAAGAAAATGTCTCCTCAGCTTCAGGAGCTGGGCTGTAATTAGGATCCCAGCTCTGCATCTTTTTCTTATTTATTATTCACACTAGATGTAACACTTGACTTTCATTTAGGGGTTTTTATGGTGTGCTTAAAAGCACCAGGTTTTCAGCTGAGATGCTGGCTTGTGTTTTCTGTCCTAAGCGACGATTAGCCAGGCTGGAGCTGCTGCACAGGGGTGTGCCATTTTCCACTGGGGGCTGCTCTGGGCGTGTGGGAGGGAGAGGGCAGCGGCTGCCCCGGGAGGATGCTGCTCCCAGGGAGAATGGAATCCCTGCCCTGGCGTGAGGGAGGATGGCTTCTTCTGAGCGGGGAGGGTGGGAGTGCAGCGTCCTCACTCTGCCCTGGTGCCCAGGAGGGGCCAGGCTTTGCCTGCAGAGATCAGGAAAAGCCCAAATCCCCCTGAGCCCTGGGAATGGGTGACCTGCCCTGCCCCGGGCCCCTCGGGCTGGGCTCTGCAGCCTCAACGGGGGCTCTGGCCCCCATGGCACACTCGGGGCTGGGATTCGCTTCCTCCTCTTCTCTTTTCTCATTTCCCCCCTCCTCTTTTTAAATTCCTCTCTCCTGTTCTCCTCTTTGGTGGTCTCAGGCACCCCAGAGCCCAGCTGTGCCCCCCTGGTGCCCCCCAGCCTCCTGACCCGGCCGGGTGTGCCACGGCATTGGGTCACTTCCCCTCATCACCGTGCCGTTAATTGCTTTAATGAGGCCTTCATTCGGATTGGAGATATGACAGCAGTGGAATTCAATTTAAAGGATCGATAGCTCGTTATCGCGTTCGTGCTACAGCTACACGAGTCAGCCCCGGGCTGCAGGGGCAGGGGCTGCGCTGGAGGCGCTGCGGCCGGCAGGGCTGGGCAGGGAGTTCCCGACCCAGCTTTCCTTATTCAGGATCGGGGTGCTGCTCCTGGGGCCAGCAGGGCTGGGCAGGGAGTTCCCGACCCAGCTTTCCTTATTCAGGATCGGGGCGCTGCTCCTGGGGCCGGCAGGGCTGGGCAGGGAGTTCCCGACCCAGCTTTCCTCACCCAGGATCGGGGTGCTGCCCCTGCGGCCGGCAGGGCTGAGGAGTGCCCTGCTCATGTTCATCCTGTGTTCCCACCAGCGATAACAGCACCTGGGGGCTGTGCAAGTTCCAGCTCTGCTCAGTCCATGGGGAGCAGTGGGGACCCCAAACCCACAGAGAGTGCCCGGCCCTGGGGCACAGTGGGGACCCCAAACCCACAGAGAGTGCCCGGCTCTGGGGCAGGGCCCAGCAGCTGCAGCAGCCCAGCAGCACCCCTGGGTGCCAGGGACCAGGTGTCCCCTCCTGCCCCTGTGCCTCGGCAGCCAGCACTGTGGGGTGGAGATGTCTGTGTCTGTGTGTCTGTGTCTGTGTGTCTGTGTCTGTGTGTCTGTGTGACTGTGTCTGTGTGTCTGTGTCTGTGTGTCTGTGTGTCTGTGTCTGTGTGTCTGTGTGTCTGTGTCTGTGTGTCTGTGTGACTGTGTCTGTGTGTGTGTCTGTGTGTGTGTCTGTGTGTCTGTGTGTGCTCAGAGGGCTGTGTTTGGTGTTGCTGGGGGGACAGATGGGAGCAGGAGCAGCAGGGACAGCTGGAAACCTTCCAGGAGCTTACATGAGAACTGAGCTGCAGACAGAGCCTTGCTGAAATGCCTTTATTCCTTGGTGGATGCAACACTCTCATTACTGGTGCCTTCCCATGCATCAGTTGGTGCAGTCTTTATTTAAATTATCCCCACTGCTGGAAAGGCACAGTGTCAGACAGAGCCTGGTGCTGCCAGCAGGAACCTGGACAGGCTGTGGGGACTTTGCTGTGCCCTGCAGAGGGGCAGCTCCCCCAAAAGAGCAGAGCACAGCTGGCACAGAGATGGCCCTGGTGGTGACAGGGCTGGGCAGTGTGTCCTGTCCTGCTGGGCAGTGTGTCCTGTCCTGGCTGTGCTGGGCAGTGTGTCCATCTGGGCAGGGTGTCCTGTCCTGCTGGGCAGTGTCCCCTTTGTCCCCCTGGAGCTCCCCTCAGCTGAAGCAGCCTGTCACTGACAGGATGTGCCACAAGGACTGTGCTCAGGTACCGTGGGCTCAGGGAGGAGGAGTTTAAGAACACTTTTATCCCAATTATTATAATTTTTCTTTTAGGAGTTTTTACTTTCCCAGTTCAGGGAAATACTTTAGGAAAGAGCACCATCACAGGTGCCCCAATTCAAGCTGGCTTTGCATTCCATTAGCCCCCATTCTCCACATTCCCCACCCAACTGCTCCGAGGCCCACGGGAGATCCCCCAGGGGTGCACCCCCTTGCCAGGATCAGCTCCCACAGCTACAGCCACGTTAATGATGATTCTTTATTAATTACCTGCCCTCACCAACGCACAGAGCTTTTCATTTCCATGGTGCTCTCCGTACATTAACCAATAAATCTCCGCAGAACCCCGGAGAGAGTGGGAAGGGCTGTTATTCTTGGTTTATGGATGGCAAAATGAGATGCAGAGAGGTTAATAGCAAGTCTAATTGGACAATAATTACCCACTTACCACACTGAAAATTAAGAAATAATCCTCCCATTGTCATTACATCAGCAGAACGAGGCAAGAGCAGTGTTCACCTCCTCCCCATCCCACCATTTAGCAAAACAGCTGACATGCAAATGAAAGCAAAGCGAGCACAAGAGCAGATAAATAAATTGTTCTTTCCTTGTTTAACATCTATTTTGCACCACTGAGTCACTCAGGATAGAAGAAAATTATTAAATTTTCTCTGGAATCTATTATGACATGACAAAACAAAGGCAAGCTCCATTTGTAGAACACAACTGTTGGAAAAGAAATGGAAGAAATAGGATTTAATTACTGCTGTGGACTGGTTTCACTTCATTTTTCTGGGAAGAGAAAAAATGTAGGATAAAAATTTCTGCCTTAAAAAGGACCAATGCTCTGGTAATTCAGTTTCTTTATGTTTTGTCTTTCCTCTACCAAGCAAATAAGACCATTACACCCATGGCACCCCCTGTGTTGATTTGATACTCTGGACGTTGGGTCTTCACTGACTCAGTTTACAAAGGGAGGTTTTTCTTCCAAGTCAGCACTGAGAAGCTGTTTTGACATGCACTGAAACTCCAATTTCAGTGTTATGAATGAAAAGAAATCATAAGACACATTGTAGAAAATGTTTTATCTCATTTTGGGCTAGCATTTGAATTTCAGTCTTCTTTTCCTTTCCAGTTTTTAAACAAAAATATCTGTATAGAAGATGACATTTAAAAACCATTTGTGATGAAATGGACTGATTTGAGATTCCTGTGGGAAATGAGGAATTCAGCTGGGATTTTGATTTCAGTGGCTGAGGGGCCTCAGCACACACCAGAAGTGAGCCAGGCCCTGGCTGAGCAGTTGGAGCTGCCAGGAAATCCTTCAGTCACTCCAGGTGAGGTGACAGCAGAAAGGTCTGCGTGGTTTTCTTGGGTGACTCCAGGCAACCCCTCATGGAATGGGTTGGAGCAGCCTGCTCTGGGGCAGCCTGGCCTGGAAAGGGCTGCAGGGAGAGAGGGATTTCAGCAACCCTTTGGTGCCACCCCTGCCCTGGCAGGGACCCCTCCCACTGCCCCAGGCTGCTCCAGCCCCAGTGTCCAGCCTGGCCTGGGCACTGCCAGGGATCCAGGGGCAGCCACAGCTGCTCTGGGCACCTGTGCCAGGGCCTGCCCACCCTGCCAGGGAACAATTCCTGCCCCAGATCCCCTCCAGCCCTGCCCTGGGCACTGGGAGCTGTTCCCTGTGTCCTACTGTGGGGGTCAATAACCAGTGACCGTGAACACCCAGGCACTGAAAGCATTGTAGAGTTTTTCAGACTTTATCTCTGAATTAATTTGAAGATGTGGGTCAAGTCCTAAAGCTCCTTTGAGAGCCCAGGTGCTGTCAGCAGTGTCACCTGTGGGGTTGGCCCAGCTGGCCCCAGGTGGGCAGGAGCAGCTGGGAGCTCTGTGCAGCTCTCCCTGAAGCACCAGGGGAGTGCTGCTCACACAGAGCTGTTTGTGTGGGTGGGCTGCCACCAGCACCGCTGGATTTATTTGGGAATGAAACTTATGAAATTCAAAAGAAAGAGAAAAGCATTTTGCAGTTTTTTTCAGTACAAAATCCCTGTCTCTATCTGGTTGTGAATCCCGGAGCACAGAAGTAACTTCAGATTAAATCCCATAAAGGCGATCGATAAATCTGCAGAAATCCAGTAGTTGCAATTAAATTCTCTGGAGCTGCTCTCTAAGTACACAAATTGGGAGCTCAGAAAGGACCTCTGCCTCTTGATGCATCATTTTTGCTGTGAATGCTCCTCCTAATGAAAAACGATGGCAAACAAAAATAGATTTTCTGTCATGGGGGTAATTGTTCTTTTTCTTAGTGCACTCCAAATATTTCTGTAAAGCATCATCTGCTCCTTAAACACATATTGTAGAACATCAATGGAAGTCAATACCTCTTGTCAATGAGTAAAATATTAGAAGTAATGAGCTGACCTGTTTCTTATTTAGCTATTGATCCTGCCTCTCTCCTGCTTTGTTTGCCTGGAACGTGCAAGGTTTGGGATTTGCTTTTGGAGCAGGCAGAGCAGCCCAGGCTGACCCTCTGCTCACAGGGGTTTATTCCTTGGTCATTCCCGTGCTGGTGGGGGAATTAAATTATTCTTAAATTGTCTTGAGTAAAGCAATCAATGGGGTGCTGAAAGGTAGGGGCTTCTGATCTTATTTACAGCCATGCTGCTTTTAGTGGGGAAATGGTAGTTTTGGTGTATAGATTTTAATTAAGGCTGCAAATAACCTCTCAGAGATACAACCAAGATTGGAGGGAAAAATTAATTTTTGTGAGTCTGAACTGCCTGTTTCAGTAATTGTGAAGATTAAAAATGGAACTGGGGATTGAAGATCCTAGATTAAATAAACAATGGAGTATTTTAAGTTGTATTCAGTGCTGCAGCAAGTGAATTGAGCGAGTGGCTGGCACAGGAGGGGGAGGGAGAGAAGCAATTGTCGCACCTTTGGTCACGGTTCCGGGGCCAGACCCGAGCAATTCTCCACGGCAGGGATTATCCTGATGTGCTCTGGCAGTGCCTGTGCCCGGAGCTGCTCCGGGGATCCGCGGGAACGCGAGTCCCGCCCCGGGGCTGCGGGCCCCGGCACAGCTGGGCACAGCTGGGGACAGCTGGGCACAGCTGGGCACAGCTGGGGACAGCTGCCGGGGCAGGGCAGGGACTGAGGCTGGGGGGGCACCGGGGACAGGGGCAGCGCTGGGGATGGGGGCACCGAGGCTCTCAGGGGGCTTCTCCAGCCCGGCTGTCCCCAGCTGTGCTCCCACCCCCCTCGGGTACCCCCTCGGAGCTCAGGGGGAGCAGGGGGGGACCCCAAAGGCACAGGGGAGAGCAGGGGGGGACCCCAAAGGCACAGGGGAGAGCAGGAGCTGTGCAGGGACATCCCAGGGGCTGTGCAGGGACATCCCAGGGGCTGTGCAGGGACATCCCCAAGGCTGTGCAGGGACATCCCCAAGGCTGTGGAGGGACATCCCACCCCTGAGCTCTGCAGGGACATTTCTGGGGGTGTGCAGGGACATTTCTGGGGGTTGTGCAACACACCAGGAAGTACCTGAAGTATTTGAGAAGCTGCCCTAAGCTCAGGTGCAATCATGGTTATCCCCCCACAAAGTTATTTTCATTCAGAGTTAACAGTCTTTTGTTGTTGTTTATTTCACCAAAAGTTTTATGCTTTTATATACCGGGATTGTTTTTGTACCTCACAAGAATTAGCAATATTTTTAGTGGATTTTCATTATTATTTGGGTCAAAGGCCAGGGTGTGATTTGGATTAACCCTTTTCCTGCCAGTGCAGACGTTGCCTCAGTCACAGCAGCTGCCATCCCCTGCCTTGGCCAGCCTGGACACCAGGTGTGCAAACCAGCTCAGCCAGACACTGGTGCCAGGCAGAGCAGAAATATCCCACAGACAGCAGGGATAAGGACAGGGTCACTGTTTGGGGCTTTGGACTCCCTCCCGTCTGCTGTCGAGGTAAAGTCTCTCCTAATGCTGCAGAAACTTCAAATCCCCAGCAGAAATTGTGTGTGAAGAGGGGGAGTTATTGACAGTTTAGCAGTGATAGAGCAGGAGAGAGAGTAAATGTTAAATGCACTTTACCATCCAACAAAATTTCAGTTTATGGCATCCCAATACATCAAGGAATGTTGCTCGTTTCTGGCCAGGAAAATGCCATTCATTTTGCTATTCCTATTGCCTGGGAAAAGCGCCGTGCTGGTGGTTATTTACACCCCCAGCTCCTGGGAAAGGGAAAGGCTTCCCCTCCCTCCCCTGGGGCTCTGCTGCAGGACTCCTGCCAGCCCAGAGCCGCCTCCCGGCCCCCGGGTCCAGCGGGGCCCCCTGCCCCCCTGCCCGCGCCACATTTAACACAGTTCTCATCTGACACGAGGGTACCAAGAGCAAATTAGCCCAGAAACTTCAATTCTTGGCAGTCCCGGGGAGCCCCTGGGAGGGGATGGCCGGGCAAACACAGCTGCTCTGGTTCCCAGGGGCAGGGGCACCCAAGGGTGACTGCCAGCAGGGCTCTGCAGCAGCGGCCCGGGCCGGTCCCTGGCGCTGCGGGAGCCCCGAGGCGCTGCTGGCGCAGGGAGTGCAGAGCTCTGCCCTCCCCTGGGATTTGGTTTCTGCTGCCCGCGGGGTCCCAGCACTCGCAGCTGCCCCCGGCAGAGCCCCCAGGGCAGGGCTGGCCTTGGTCTCCTCCTGGTCCGGGCATTTCCAGCCTTGGTCCGGAGTTCTCCCCTGGGACTGCTTTAGACCAGGAGCCGCCCTGCTGCCGGGGCTCTGTGTACCCTGAGTGCAGGGCCCGGCTCCACACAGGGGAAATCCAGACAAAACGACAGATTCTTGTGTGTGTTTGCCTCCTGGAGCAGAGGACTGCAAAAAACATCATAAATAAACCAGAATCCTCTCTCTGGAGCCCTTTGCAGTCTGCTGTGCCCTGAGCCCCGCGGGGTGAGGACACCCGAGCTCCTTTGGCTGTGCCAGGATGCTCCTCCCTGGGCTGGGACCCCCCTGGGGCTGGGCAGGGAGCGTGGCTGACAAGGCTCTCATGGATTCACTGCTCCTGAGTGCTGCTGGCAATTACTGGAGTGAGATAAAAGTGTTCCAGGAGGAGAGGAGCAGGAAGGAGAAAACAACCCCTCCACGTGTGCCGGGGAGTATCTCGGTTTTACAGCTGCACACAGCATCCATCAAAATGCCACCTGCACAGCCCGGCTGTACCTGGAGTTACACAGATCCCCTGAGCCTACAGCACGCAGAAAATACACTTTTAATGAAGCAGGCTCTGGCTGTGGGTCCAGGAGGCCTCAAAAGTGAAGTACAGAGTGTGTGTGCATGACTGCTCACCACAGAGGAGAAGGGACTCATTCCATCAGAGCCACCAGCTGGAGCAGGTGCAGCTTAGTAGGGGTGTTGTGAAGTGTTCAGACCAAGCTCAGATGCTCTCAGGGCTCTTTGGGGGCCTGCAGGTCCTTGTAGGGTGCTCAGTAACCCTGGGCAGGCTGAGTACAGGTGTTGGAAAATTTCAGAGGAGTCTACACAGAGTCAACCCCAGACTGGTTTGGGCTGGAGGGGACCTTAAAGCTCATCCTGTTCACCCTGCCATGGGCTGGGACACCTTGCAGCAGCCAGGCTGCCCCAAGCCTGCCCAGCCTGGTCCAGGGCCCCTCTGCAGGGGCTGAGCCAGCCCTGAGCCCTCACTCTGTGCAGCTCTGCCTGCTCCTCACAGCCCCCAGGGCTGAGATGGGGAAAAATGGCAGGAAAGAATGGGCTATTTTTATTTCAGTGTGCATCAAATCCTGGTTTTATAACTTATTAATGATAAATTGATCTCAGGAGATATTAACTCTGTATTTACAGAGTGTTTAGACATGCTGGGGGCTGTTTTAAATGTACCAGCTGCTCGGTGCTGATTTAAGTACACAGATGTTCTTATTAGCATAACATTCAAATTCGATGCCCTCCTTATCTGCATCCTGCCAAAGCACAAAAACAGCTCCACAGCCTTTCCTCCTCCAGGACCGCATCAGCACCTATCCCACCCCATCCCATCCCATCCCATCCCATCCCATCCCATCCCATCCCAGTTCCTATCCCAT